>OY728160.1:996383321-996622372 GCA_963277665.1 Viscum album | reverse complement strand
CCCCCACCCCCCTGGACACCCCCTGGACACCCGCCCACCCACTTGGACAGCCCCTACTACCACCTAGATACCCCCACCCCCTGGACACCCCCACCCATCTAGAAACCCTCCAAGCCATTAGACACCCCCCCCTCGGACACCCCTACCCCCTTGGACACCCCCCATACACCCTCCCACCAACTGGACACCACCCCACCCCACTAGACAGCCTCCCCAACCCCTAGACACCCTCCCACCCCTGGACAACCCCCACCCACTAGACACCACCCCACCCTACTAGATAGTCCCCCTTGGACACCCCTACCCCGGGACACCCTCCCACCCCTTGGATAGTCGCCCCTCCCCCTGGACACCCTCTCACCCACTGGACACCACCCCACCCCACTGGATAGCCCCCAACCACCTTGACACCCACCCACCCCCTGGACACCCCACCCCTGGATAGACCCCCCAACCCTGGACACCCCCACCCCTTGGACACCCTCCCACCCCCTGGACACCCCCACCCCCTGGACAGCCCCCACCCCATGGACACACCACACCCCATGGAAACCCCCCACCCCTATACACCCTCTCACCCACTGGACAACCCCCCACCTTCTAGACACCCCCGAACCTCGTGGAATGCCCCCCCTCCTCAGACACCCCACCCCCTGGAGAACCCCTCCCACCCCTGGACACCCCCCTAAACCCCCCCCCCCCCCCCCACCCACCCACCCACCGACCCCCCTAGACACCCCAACCCCCTAGACACCCCCCCACCCCTGGACCCCCACCCCCCATGGACATCCCCCCTACCCCCTTGGACACCCCAACACCTGGACACCCCCTAACCCTTGGAAAGCCCCCCCCCCCCCACCACTGGAACACCCCCACCCCCCATGAAACCATTACTATGCTCTGCAAAATTATGAAACAAGTAGAAACCAGACAAGAAGTAGGCCAAAACCAGACCAGAATCCAAACTAGAAAAAACATCAGAACTAGACCAAAACCCAAAGAACCATAGAAAAATTAAACATTCACATATATGACATTCAAAATATTAAATTCCAACTAAAAGAGACCTAAATCCAACCAAAACAACTGCCAAATACACAATTATAATTACAATATTCAAAATTACATTTTACACTACAAACTAACTAAAATCCAATCAAACCTGTAAAATAATTTACCATTCTAGTTGTAAGTGTTTGACCTCTTGAGAACTATAGGGTTGAGGGTCATCAAATAGCTACAAATTAAAAGGATTGTAGTTAACATGTATAATGAATAAATCAAATGAAATATTATGGAAAATTTTATAATGAAATCTTAACATGTCAAACATCACAAGTGTTCTAGTTGTAATTATTTCGTACATAAATCTTAACATATAATATCTACATTCGATGACCCCTTGTTTTTCATGAAAATTTTGTTCAAATGAGTGTCAATTCAATATATAATTTTTATATAATACATCGAAAAGTAAAAATTATAAATGGATATTTTCCTTTACTTTTACATATTTGATCTTGGCACTCTTTTTCATGGTTTTTTTTCGAAAGTATACCCATCCCATGTTAGAAAATAATATGTGTGGGATAAATTTAAAATTTATTATAATATAAACAAATAATAAGAAATTAAAAATTATTTTCCAACATATTCAAAAAACTTCCCCGCACATCACCAAGGACAGAGCATATCTGATAAATTGTTTTCTCAGTTGAAAAAAAACACCTAACATCCAATGATCACTAGTATAAAAGAGAATTTAAGTTTAGTGGTTTTTTATGTTAAATTATAATGAACACTTTTCCAGATATATGTTTCATACCTCTCACAAAAAGGCATCATCCAACACTGCATGATTATATTCTGTTCAAATCTTTCAGCAATATAAAGTGTTCTTTTTTCCTCATCCAATGCATTTACTTCGAGGGAAATCAATTGCGGGTCCATGAATCCATATAAATCTATCTTCTCATTATTCTCACACATGTTATAAAGATACCTAATACAGAACAGACATAAGTATGCATTTTTAATTAATATAATTCAGTAAAAGGTGTTAAGACTTACATGGAAACAATATTCACCATGTTGATACCCAACTTATGTCCAATAACAAGCTCCATGATATCATTTTAAACAATCCCCACATTGATTTCACACCCAAAAAAATGAGCTTCCATTGGATACTCATAATGATCAGCCAACAAATTTGAATATCTTGACAATTTTGTCAAGACTACAAGAATTTGTATCTGATGTCATAGCCATTTTTCTTTGTTGTTGTCTATTCAGTATTTATTTACCTTTCATGTATTCTTGTAAAAATAAATAGGAAATTATATTATTTTTCAAATGTTAAAATTTAATAAAAAATAATATAAAAGATATAACACACAATCATTTATGGTAATGAGTCACAGAAGTCTGGATGGACAAACTAGAAAGTGGCTAATACTTTGTCCAACTATCATCACCTCATATGTAGGTAATGGTAGTCTAATTGATCTATCTCTAATATCCTGTACAGTGACCCTATGATGCTCTACCTCTAACTATTGCTCATGAACTGTATCTCCTATACAATATACCAGCCCATATGTAACTATATGATGGTGAGGATCATCAACATTCAATTCACAATAGTTAGGAAGTTGTGGTGGATGAGTAGGATAAAAAATGGGGTCCGTAGGCTGGGGTGGGGGAGTGGGAGCTACTGGAGGAGGTGGAGGATAAATAATGGGGTCTACAGGGGGAGGTGGAGGAGTGGGAGCTAGAGTCTGAAATTGTCTTTTCATGTCTACAAAAACTGACTGTATCGTTGCTCTAATATTTTCCTCCATCGTCACATTAATATTATGAACTTAAGCCTCCAAGAATTCTATTTTTTTATAAAAACCTTCCATTGAATAAGTTGAAGAATGTGGCAACACTTTTCTTACTGATACACCTGTCAGATATCCTCATACATGACCAGGGTGTTCAGGCATTCCAATTGCTGAAGATACATTATCTTTCCTCCCATAAGCTGTAAATATCCTATGTGATCTCTGCTCCTCTAGATAATCCTGTATTAATTAATTGATCATTTCTATAATGATTCAAATTATATACAGAATATAATTAACTTAAATAAATAAAATAAATATCTTACATTCCTCTCAGTTAAGATTCTCGATTATCTGAAAAGATATTGTCCCTTTTTTATCATCTGAGCTCTCTTCCATTTTTCATGTCTATATAGAGTGGATAGAGGGGAAACCTCTCCATATCGTGAAGGCTTAGCTCTAAGTTTTCGTAAATTTTCCTCCATCATTTTTTTCTTCCAATAATGTATACCCTCCCTGAGATGAACTCTGAGGGTATAAATTTTTAGATCGGATATTCTAATGATATTTCCTTGTTTTATATAAATTAAGAATAATAAATCATTAACAAAACATTAATAAGATCATTTAAATAAGAATTATTATAAATGTTTACATTTCCCTTACCAAAAAGGAATCTTTCCTTCACCTTTTCAACAAATTGCCTCCATGTGTCTTCATCTATGAAAGGATATATATGAAATAGATTTTCATGATTCCTATGACCAAAAATGAAATCATATGTGAGGGTTGATTTGGAATCCCTCCATCTCTTGGCAGCCATTGATAAACATTTCTTCCTAAATCCTCCGGTGTCAGAAATATCAAATGTTGTCTGATAAAGAATATATAAAAGATATTATAATAGAAACATTTAAAAATTAGTCAAACAATAGAAAAAGATCTTATCAATATTGTCTCCCACAACTGAGATATTATCGCTTTGTCCACAATTCATCAATAATCATACAAAATTCCTACTTTTCTTTTACCCGGAGTTGTAGAAAACTCTTAAAATCTTTTGAATTTGGACCTCTAGGAATATCATTCTCATCAAAATCAACCATCATCCTCTGGTCCTGGCTACGAGCAAGTGATAATTTTTGTAAACGTGTGCAGAAACTTTTACCAACTCTTGAAATCTTCTTTGTAATTATGGGAGCACATGAGAAATATTGGGGAACATCAAGAGGACCATGTGAATGTTCTTCCCCAGAGGTATGATAATGATGATCATCTCTAGAATCATGTGGTTAATCAACAGATTGATCTATCATTATCCATCAAATCAAAAAAGAAAAAATTATTTCAAAAATATACAAATTCAAATATTACAATACTAATGTAAACAAAAAATAGAAAATTGAACTATGTTACATAAAAGTAAACATGGTAAATTTGGTAATCATGTTAAACAGTTGATAATATAGTAAAAATGGTAAACATGGTAGTGTAATTTTCATTCAAAAAAAGAAATAAATAAATAAGTTACATAAAGGTAAACTATGGAGAAATATGGTAAACATGTTAAACATGTTAAAGTAATTGTCATTCAACAAAATCAATATATATATACGTTACGTAATGGTAAACATGATAAAATAAACTAAACAAAATTAAAATAAACAAAAATTTCTACGTATTTGTTTTAATATTCATTTTAATGGAGAAAAAAATTACAATATCTAAAATTTTATGAAAGTAATAAGTATAAACAATAAATAAACATTTGTTACCTATAATATTAGGAATGTTCAAATGGATTGTTTTCCCAAATTCTTTCATCATGATTGTTCCTTATGTCACAAACCTTGTATTCAACATGCTCATCATTATTTTCTACTAGTCTTCCCATGAAATTATGGATCTCACATAAATCAATATATTCATCAAGTTGATTCTAACCAACATATTTTTTTTCCTTGTAAAATACTAGACCACTGCATATATGATCGATCAACTACATAGAAAATCTATTTCTCATGTGATACCATTATAAAATAATTTTTTTTGTCTTCCAATCTATTTAGATTAACAACTGTCATTCCAAATTTATTGTGTCTGACACTGTTGTTATTGATAAACCATTTTTAGTTAAAAACATGAACTTTAATTTTAATGTAATCAGCCTCCCATATTTCTTCAATGACTCCATAATATGCAGTTGATGCAGAATTTGGGTTATTGTCTTTAGAACTTGAAAGATACATTTCTTCTGTAAACACCGATGCAACACTATTCTGAACTACACTTCTGTTGTCCTGAGCTTTTGTATGAAATGTATAGTCATTAATGTCATACCTGGACCATGTTATCACATTTAAACTTGGACTACCCACAAACTATCTTAATGACTATGATACATATGATCTACCGAGTAAGGTCTTTTTAAACCATGGAAAAAAGTTTTGTTGTGCTTATTCAAAATCCACATTTTTTTCTTCTTTAGATGACATTGATTCAACTCATTAAAATGCAATGTGATATACATTTTAGAGTAAGCTATGTTATTCAAGATGTATAATTCTACCTTATTTATCTATTCAGCTAACAACGATTTGAATTTCAATACACAAATCCCCCTCCCTCATTATTATCTTGTTCATGGCGAGATGGAGGTAAACCTATGTGCTTCGCTGCAGCCAAGTAGTTCCTACAAGAATCTTCAACATCCTCAGAAATATACTTTTCAATAATGGAGGCTTCAGGTCGATATGGATTCTTAACATACCCGTTCAATATTTTCATATTCCTTTCAATAGGATACACCTAACGAAGATAAACCGGTCCACAAAGCATTATTTCTTGAACCAAATGAACCATTAAATGCACCATTATATAAAAAAAGACGGAGGAAAATAAATTTCCAATTGAAAATATATAGAAATTACATCCTTTTACAAAATGTCCAAGTCATTCACATCAATCAACTTATTAAAAATTTAATTGAAAAAATAACACAACTTCATTATAGTCTTTCTAACATGGATGGGTAATATTCCACGCAACGCAACAGGTAGAAGTTATTGCATCATGACATGACAATCATGATATTTCATTCCTATCAACTTCAAATCATTAAAAGAGGGGAAAAATTTACATTTTAAGAATAACCTTGAGGCACTTTGATATCATAAAGACACTGAAAAATAATAATTTTCACCCTCCTAGATAATGTATGAGAAGACGAGGGAAGAAATGTTCATCTTCCATTAGGAGTGGGAGCTAACTCCAAACGTACTCCCATTTATTGTAAGTATAATATTTCATTCAACACATATTTAGACTTTCCTTTAATATCTAACAGCATTCTAATCAAACTTTAATAGACATTCTTCTCCATGTGCATTTCATCAATATTATGTTTCACTTCATGATATCTCCGATATGGTAGCTCAAAAAACATTAAACATTTCACCCAAATATGTCTATCATTACCAGATTTATGTGCCTTTCCCAATGACACATCATGTATTTTCACCCTCTCAAAATACACATTAGGAGATAAAGATTTTGGAGCAATATCAAATTTTTTTGATCCATTGAATGCCTTTTTCAGCCTTCTATAAGATTGATCCATAGGCAAAAACTTCCGATGACCCGTGTATATTATATTCCTCCCATGATGCAATTGTCAATATGAAGTATGTCATTCAAAAATTGGACATGATTTATTCCCCTTAAACCTATATCCAGAAAAATTTCCATACGCTAGGAAGTTATTTATAGTGAATATAAGCACTGAATGTAGTTGAAAATATTCGATTTTATAATAATAATACACATTAATACCTTCCTCCCATAAAATTTTCAAATCATCAATAAATGGTGATAAGAAAAAAATTTATATAATTTTTAGGTTTCTTTGGAGTAGAGATCATTATATTCAACATGACGTATTTTCACTTCATACAAACTTAGGAAAGAGGTTGTAAATTACCAATAAAACAGGCCATGAACTGTGTGTGCTACTGAGGGTTCAGTATTAATTCATTCCAACTGTACCTAAGTATGAGATTTCTAATTTCATTTCCAAATGTAGGATATTTCTCATCTATTTTCTTCCATTGTGGAAAATCAGCTGGCTGTCATATTTTTACGTCACATATCCGCTCATCAACATGCCATCTTAACCTTTTTTCATTATGTGAATTAGAAAACAAATGTTTCAAATGAGGAATTATATGAAGATACCAAAATACCTTTGAAGGGATCTTTGTAACCTCTACATCAGCTAGTGATTTTTATTTCAACTTATAATGTTGATTTTCCACATTTAGGACACTCTGACAGAAATTCATATTCCTTCCTATATAACATACAGTCTTTTAGACAAGAATTTATTTTTTTGTATCCCAATCCAATCAGGCATAATATTTTCTTGTCCATATTTTGTGAATCTGGAAGATCGTTATCTTTTGGAAGAATGTATTTCAGCAATTAAAGAAACTGTGTAAAACATTTTTCACTCCATCCATGTTTATCCATCAGTTTAATAAATCTTAACATCACCAAAAAAACCATAAATCCATACAACCTACATATAATTATTTTTCACCATCACCATATAGAAGTGAAACTATCGATTTTATATCAATTTATTCTGCTGTAATATCCTACATCATTTCATCAATTTCATCGGAGTTACCATCTTTCAAATCTTCATCATCAATAGATCTAACATTCTATCCAATTTCACGATGCCAAATCCAAGGTCTATAACTCATATTAAAACCATGAAAAATTAGATTATCTTTGATGTCTCTACCAGTAATGGATTGAAAAAACATGTCACTACTTGGAACATTTCTTTTAGAAAATTCAAAAAAGGCACCAATACCTTCCTAATATTCATTACTCTTTTGATGTTCCGTAATCCATCTTCTACTCGTTATTACCTATAAAAAATAAAAAAATTATACATCTTTCTAAGATTATCTAATTTTATATTTATATGAAAAATATTATAATTTGAATGTAATTTTTTTTTTGAAATATAAAACAAATCAATGCATATTTGAAAAATATTTGCATGAAAATTATATAAAAAAGAAAATATAGCTAGATATAACATATTTAAATTAATATTGGATCATTTCTTCTTAAGGTACACAAAGAATACAACTTGTTGCAACTGGATACCAAATTCACCCTTTCGTAAACCATAAATATGAAGTATAAATATTAAAATATGTATACATTCACTATTGAAAATTACACCTATCCCAATGATTTGAATCCATTTGGATATCCCCTGGAACTGATGTGATATAATATCCCAATGGTTTCATACACCATTGGCATGATGGTTATTACAATAGCCATATACCAACTGTTCTATAGGAACTGTTGGTATAGACAGCCTAAAGTTAATATATGCCAACGATTTCAATGAAACCACTGGGATATATATATATATATATATACCAAGGGGTGTCCAAGGGGGTAGGGGGATGTCCAGGGGTGGGGGGTTGTCCAAGGTGTTAGGGAATATCCATGCGGGTACAGGGTTGTCCATGGTGTCCACGGGGTAGGGGTGTCAAGGGGGTGGGGGTTGTCTAGGGGTGGGGGTGTCCAGGGGGAGGAGTGGTGTCTAGGGGGTGAGGGTTTGTCCAACCCCTTGCCCCATTGGACAACCCCCTCACCCCTGGAACCCACCCCCACCCCTTGGACACCCCCTGGACACCACCACCCCTTGGACATCCCCCCCACCGCCTAAATAACCCCACCCATCTGGACACCCCCATCCCCTAGACACCCCCACCCCTGGATACCCCTACCCCCTTGGACATCCCACTCACCCCCTGGACACCACCCCCACCCCCTGATCACCCCCCCCCCCCAACAACCTGGACACCCCAACCCCTACCCCTTTGTACACCCCACCCCCTAGACACCCCTACCCCCTTGGACATCCCCCTCACCCCCTGGACACCCCCCCCCCCACCCCATGTACACCCCTACCCCCTTGGAAAGCCCCCTCACCCCCTGGACACCCCCTGGACACCAAAACCCTATTGGACAGCCCCCACCCCCTAGGCAGCCCCACCCATCCATCTAGATAGCCCCCCCCCCCCCCCCACTAGACACCCCCACCCCTGGACATCCCCTACCCCCTTGGACAGCCCACTAACCCCCCTGGACACCCCCCCCCCATGGACACCCCTACCCCCTTGAACAACTCCCACCCCTATGCACCCCCCCAGATTCCCCCAGCCCCCTTAGGCATCCCACTGACCCCCCACGGACACCACCTCCCACCCCCAGGACACCCCCACCCCCTAGGAAAGCCCCCTAACCCCCATAAACACCCCAACCCCCTTGGATACCCCCTATACACCACCACTCCCTTGGACACCGCCACCCCCTAGACACCCCCTACCCCATTGGACATCTCACTCACCCCCTGGACACCAACCCCACCCCCCAGACATCCCCACCCCCCTGGACACCCCATACCTCATTAGATAGCCTACTCAACCCCTGGACACCGCCCCCACCCCCCAGACACCCCCACCCCCTGGAAAACCCCTACCCCATTGGACAACCCACTCGCCCCCTGGACACCCCCACCCCTCAGACAACCCACCCCATGTAAACCACCCCCACCCACTTGGACACCCCCACCCCTTGGACACCCCCACCGCCTCGACACCACCCCCACCCCCTGGACACCCCAACCCCTTTAGAAAACCACCTCATCCCTTAGAAACCACCCCCACCCACTTGAATACCCCTTGGACACCACCACCCCCATGGGCAGCCCACACCCCCAGGACAGCCCCCCCCCCCCTAGGGACACCGCCCCACCCCCTGGACACCCCACCCCACGCCCTAAACATCCCCTACCCCCCTTGGACAACCCACTCAACCCCTGACCCCCCCCCCCCCCAATACACCCCCACCCCCTTGTACATCGCCCCCCAAATATCCCCCACTCCTCTGGACACCCCACCCCCTGGACACCCCTACCCCCTTGGACATCCCCTTCACCCCCAGGACACCCCCACCCCCTTGGACAACCCCTACCCCCTTGGATAGCCCCCGAACCCCCCAGACACCACCCCCACCCCCCTTGGACACCCCTTGGACACCCCCATACCCTTGGATAGCCCCCACCCCATAGACACCCCCACCCCTGGAAATCCCCCCACCCCATGGACACCCCCACCCCCTTGGACAACCCCCACCCCTTGGACACCCCCTGTATAGGCACACACACATGATAGAACACACATTAATCGTAAACATGCATGATATCACTTCCATGGTTTATTTTACTAGAAAATAATTTAGCATCATATAAAACAACACTATAAAACATACTTTGATATCAAGAACAGAGATAGAAAAATAACATCTCAAAACATAAGTTTGGGGCATCGCAAAAAATAAAAAATTGAAACTGAGCCCTGTGAGGCTTAATTGTGTATTCCAATTCGACCTGATATATCTGATGATAATAAAGATAATGAATGATGTTGGGAAAACAAGGCTAGAGGGAACAACTTAGAAGAATATTTTCATGGTTTTCCGCATGAGAGAGATGATTCGTAGGTCTCCCAATCAAAGAAAACAGAATGACTGAATACGGGGAAAGATAAATCATTTTAATGATTTCTCACGTCAGTTATTTAATAACTAAAGTGAAAACTATTTTTTTATGGTTATAATGTCGGTTATTTAAGAACCGACATAGAAAATTATTTATCATGTAAGTGATTTTTTAATCGACATTATAAATGGTGCTTTATCACACCAGTTATCAAATAACTAACGTGATAAATTGCCGATATTTTCTTTAACACATCAGTTATAAAATAACTATCATGATAAAGAACCCAGATTCGATCTTTTATATAGGTTATACCATGAATCTTCATCCTCATCCGCCTCAAATATGCTCTGACCTAGCGTTACACTGCTCTTCTCCAGGTCGGATATGGAGCGACGGATTCATAGAGGTTTTGGGCTACGTGTTCGGCAGTCGCGGAGCCTCCCTTTTGGGTTTCTTCCCCCCTGATTTATTCCTCTGTTTTCCCCCTTTTTCTTAGAGACTATAGGGTTTCATCCCCTATTTTTTTCTTTTTCGTGTTTCGTTACCTTGTTCCTCTTATTTCATTTTCCATTTAGGGTTTCATCCCCAGTTTCATTGTCTATATTTGGTTTTCTTCCTCAATGGCAGTTGTGTTCTGCGTCAGTTGTTTCTTTTATCTGGTGTTGGTCATTAGTGGTGTGGCGATGAGACTGTGGTGATGGTATGATGCTGATGAGGTCTTTGACATGGTGTTTCATCTCGGTGGTGGTTTCACTTCTGGTTTGGTCATATGTGTGTGAAGACGAGTCAGTGGAGTCAGATGGTGTTGTTGATGGGTTTCAAAGTTCTGTTGGGATGTTTGATCAGCGATGCTGGTGGCCAGTTGTCTGGATCTGGTGGAGATTTTCGGCGAGTTCTATGAATATGATGTTGAACGATGAGGATGGTGATGACGGAGTCGGATAAGAGACGGTCGTTGCAGTCGCGACCGTGTCAGGATGTGATGGATGGGACGATGAGTATCGCTGGTGACCTGCTCTGTTGTGATGTTCATGATGCTTGATGTCAGGGATCAATGCTCGATGGTGACACGGGTGGACGCGTGGTGTGCAGAGAACATTTCTGGTCATGATTTCGATTGAATTTTGAAATTTGAAATTTTGAAATGTAAACTCGAAGGATTGGTTACCGCGTCGTTGGATTTTTTTTATTTTTTCTATGTCATTTTTAAGGTTACTGGTAATCCTTAAACTGGGTTTTTAGAAAATGAAAAAATGGATTTGGACGTAGGTTATAAAATAACCAACGTGATAAATGTAATCTAAGAATTTTTTACATCGGTTATTTTATAACCGAGGTAAAAAATTGATTCTCATCGATTTATCACGTCAGTTATAAAATAACTGACCTGATAAATCCATTTTTACCCCTTTGTACGTTGGTTATATTGAACTAACATGAAAAACTCTGACGTGTTAAACTTTTTTCACCTTAGTGTTGATATTCTTAACTTGTGTGTATAACGAATTTTTAATATCTTATTTTTTATTTCCACATATTTTATGTGGATATACATTTGAGTAAAATAATCTATCAATTTATTAATTCTCACTTCAATGTTACAATCTTTGTATGGGTATATTTCACAATAGCATTTTAATGGAGATTATTTATACTAGAATTTATATTGAAGGAAATTATTTGATCATTGGATTATAAAACCATTTAATATTATTATCCTATATTTATTCATGATTTTTTCAAGAAATAGTAACATTTTTTCCACTCATTGGTACTTAAAATTATTGAGAATTGTTTTTAATATAATCTGACTTCATTTATCTCTTTTGTCAAAAATTCTTTTTCTCCCATATACATCTTTCTAAAAATGTTATAAAATTATTTGAAATTATAAAAAAATATTTTTTAATGATTTTTTCCCATTTATTAATTTTTAATTTTTTTTAAATGAATATTTTTTTTCTTTCTCAATGAGGTTCTTCTTTACCCTTTTACAATAGTGTAAAAGGAATGTTTTTAAACTTATAGGGAATGTATGTAATTTCCTATCATCATGACCACTCATTTCCTTGAATCTTATTTTAAATGTTCAAAAGTTTTATTTTTAAAAGAAAATTTTCACTAATATTTTTTAAATTTATATTTTTTTAAGTGATTGTTGAAGTGGAAAGGTTATTTTTCTCATGTTTTTTAAAGATACTTTTATGGAATTTATATTCATCTATGAAATCAACCCTTTATTATACATATGATACACTGGTGATTTTTTTCTATTGATACCATCCTAATTATATCTTTACATGTTATATGATCAGTATGACTAAGGAAAGTATTGACATTCACTTTCTTGATTAATTTTTGTATCATTAAATATCCCTTGAAATATTCACCTTCTTGTCATTATTAGATATTTCATTTCCCTTAAATATCCATATTTTTTATCATGGTTATATTTATTACTTAAACCATATATCATTTCCTAATATGGTATTTTACTTTGAATGTTATATCATTTTCAGGGGAATTTATTGTTAATTCATTTTACTTACTCCATAAGAATTTTTTTAAAAGGGATATTGTTCATGAATTAAATTGATTATTTAATATATGGGTAATTATTTGTAAATGAATATATGGGTGGTTCTCGGTTATAGATATCCCCTTGATGCATTGGTAGTCTAATGAGATAAATCAGTTGGATATCCTTAGTTAAATGGGTTTCTTGTGTATACCTACTCATCAGTTTTAAATTATCTCTAGAATGGTCTTAACAATATAAGTATCATGGTTCCTAATATCATGAGTTCAAAATTTTAACCATTTCCATCATTGAGAAATTAGTTGTTATTATCCATGATATTTTCATAATGATATTATCTCTAGATTCATTTCATTATTATTTTAGAAACTAAATGTAATGTGTTCTTAGATATTTAACTTGCCATATTGATTATTCCTTATACAGTTATAATATTCATGTTATTGATTAAATGAAATTTGTTTTCAGTTAGTTGCCTTTCCATATTTATTATGATACTCAAACTATTTAAATTTAATGTGTGTTCAATTGTTTTCCTTTCCTTTTTGATAGTGCTTATTGGTTAATGACAGCTTCCTCTGTACATAACCCTTACTAATCATTTAATCTCACTATTTATTTTTTCATTGACTAGGAATCTAGGATGTGTAATAAGAATGATATGAAAGGATATTCCATTTTTAATAATCATATTCTTGAAAAAAAATGTTGTAATTTTTTTAAATGTAATATGGGAACTATGTATGTATCTAGTTTACCAAGACTGCCAAATTATTCGGTCCTTCAAGATATGATTCCTTATGTCTTATTCCAAATTAATAATGTATGAAATCAACATCGGGTTATTAAAGTGAGCGTTATTATGAATAAATGACATGTATTCCTTGACTTATGAACTTATAGGTTTCAATCAATGTTACCAAATACATATTTCCTAATATTGAATTTCATAGGAATCTTGTTCCATTCATAATGGTTTTTAATTACTTATGGATATACTAAAACATACACCCCCATGAGTTTAAAAATATGTGTGAAGTATTAGAAAACATTTTCATGCGCTAGGTACAAGTTGGGTTAATAATTAATTATCCCTTTTAGAGTGATTACCCCAAGTTATATCTTTTCTATCGCCACATCAAATTTCTAGTATCCAGATAAGATGTATTTTCCCAAAAAACCAATAACTCTATACTTTACCAAAAATTAGGTATGAATTATATGTTTATTATTATCCCTATGTCAATTAAATAATTTTATCTAATCCTAATAACTAAAAGTATCTCGATACTTCTATGATACCAATTATGAAGAGACATATATTTTATACACTTTATTTCATGTATTATTACATAAATATACACATAATCCAATCCTAAAAGCTCGAGAGGCCTAGAACCTGTGTATAATTTGATACATATCGCAATAATATGAAATAGTGACCCAATAATTTTATTTAAAAACTACATAATATACTATTAAAATTCAATTAATCTTCTAAAATTTCATAGGATAACCAAGGGACGTACATAAGAAAGGGGTGAGATATAAAGCCCAGTAATAGAATAATAAAATAATTGCATAAAGTAAATAATTACATGTCTGTCAAGAGACCTAATTGAAAGGTTAGAATAATAACCATTAATATAAAATCATGGTATAATATGATAGCAAAAAGCTATCATAAGAATGTGCAACCAACATAAAACATGATATCATAATCAGAAGTTAAGGAACCACCAAGACATCATAACATAGTGCAATTAGGATAGCCTCCAATGAACCATAAATGGAATCTCATGAGACAAAAACATCACCCAATTCATTTTAGGGCTATATAATTCTAGGCCCACCTTTCACATTTATATTATGTACAGACATTTGTTTTCCATATAGATCATACAACATAAGGATATATTTTATAAATTTAAATATTGTGATTAAGGATTATGGGTTACATAAATGTAAGTCTTTAATCGATGATGGATAGGTACATACATTTGAATACCCTTGAGTATAAAAGGATATGGGTATTCACAACACAAAAGTTGGTATAGAAAATCATGGGATAATTTTGGTGGAATAATTTGTGTACATAAAGGTTCGTGAAATGGTTTAATAAGTGTGAAAGGTGGTATTTCATTACATGGGAATCATAAGGAGAGTAAATTAATTTAAAAAATAAATTAAAACATGAAAAAACATAAATTAAAATACATAGTACGAAGAAAGTGCTTTAATAAAAAGGAATAGGAGATAATACATTGAGAGGGTTATTCTAAAAGCCTAGGAGGAGGTTCTTACAAAATTGGGAACACCTTTAAAGTGATTTATAAAGGTATACATAGATTAAATATATTATCAATGGGTTTTTATTGATGTGTAATTGGAGGTTGTGTGGGTATTTCTAGAAAAATGAAGGGGGGTTCTTTATTAATTTATAAACTTAGGTTTAGGAATCTAAGTAATGAAATAATAAAAACATCAAACCGTCCCTTGGTTTTTGACCATGTATTGTAAAATTTTTGATCATTTTCAATATTTTATTAGGATAAAAATATAAATCATTAAAATAATACCATTCCAGATGTGGAAGTGATTCATATTTATAAATAATTGTGTTTAAAACCTTAAAATATAGTACAATTTTTAGAGGATTCATTATTGGTCTGTAAAATTAATAAAATAACTTCAAAAAAACATTATTTTAAAGGGGGAACAAATTATTGATGGTTTATTCCTTTTATATTATTTAGTACATCACTTTTGGTATATGATGATTTCATAATACATACTGTATTTTTACACCATAATTAATTTTTACCCAATAAATTGAATGTCTTAGAAAATAGTGAAAAATTCACCACTGGATAATTTTCCAATGTTGATTTCAAAATTAAAATTTATTTTAAAAAATATAAGTAGATTAATTTACACTTTTAAATAAAAAAATTATTGAAAAATACAAGTTTTTAAGTCATTAAAAATATTCAAATATTCATAAAGATTATATTATCCTTAATTAAAATATAATATCATTTATATTAAATGAATATTATATAGTAATCCTACATTATGAAATTAACAATTATTTAAAATTTAATAAATTTAATAAAAAAATGTTTTAATGGAAATAATATATTTCCAGAAAATAAAATTTTAGTTTCTCTATATAAAAATATAATTTTTATTAAACACATTATATAATAATGTGAATAATATAATAATAAATAGGGGTTAATATAGTAATTAATTAATTAAAAAAATGAAAATTCATACAACTAGGGTAAAGATACAAAACTTATAATTACACCAGTGTATCCCTTATGGGTAAGGTGTGGGATAGTGGTACATTCTTAGTGTGGTTCAATGAACATAGTTTGGGTAGTGATCTTGATAAGTTTGAACTTCTCTCATTGAAATTTTTTCTCATGATTTAGTTATTAAATATCATCTTGGGATTAGTTAAGGGAAAGTACAAGTGATTACAGCTCCCTCGTAAGATTTGATAAATGTTCTTCACAGGGTATGATCTTACTAGTCGAGTCCATCACTTCTTCCTTCTGTGTTAATTAGATATTATCATAACCCTTAAGATATAATAATATGAATAGTCATTATAGAACAACTATATTATAATTTTTATGAATCTTAATGATATTTTATTCCATATTAACTAATTATGGTTATAGATACACAATTATTATATATATATTATTATATGATTTTAAATTCAAATATACATTAAATACAATCCAAGGATCCAAAAACCTAGTGTTTTTAGAAGACTTGGTACAAAAATAGACAAAGTGAAACTAAAATAAATATTTATTTTAATCTCTTTAATGATCTCTTATCTTCCTTTGAGATCCTAAAACTATATAGGATATCCAAGGGATTACATGCACAAAGGGGGTAAGCTAAAATTCATTAATAAATAAGGAAATAATGTATAACATATGAATCTGAATACATAACATTATAAAATAAATATCATAGCTCATAAATAATTGAATAGAGGCATGACATAAGGATCATAGAATTATAATATCATAAGAATATAGGAATGTGGATGTAACATAATACATGACATAAACATGATTCAAGATTAATTTTTAAGACAATATCACATAGTAGACAAATTATAAAAATGGATTAGGTTTACTGTCTAATCTCTTAAAAAATTCTTTATTAGACTAAAACATTACCCAATGAATTAGAGTGTTATATAGGTTCACCCATCATAACATATACATGAATATTTGTTCAACATAATGTACTCAAGCATAACGAATAAATATAAAGGTTTCCCAATGAAATAAATGGGGTTCATAATCATGTCATAAGGAATAACCAAATAGGGTATCATAAAGGTATCCTTGAAAGGAGGGATTAAATCATTAATAGAAATTCATAAAATAAAAAAAATCATATATCATCATAAATTATGTCCAAATGAAATGAAAACATAGAAAATAGTGGTTAGTAATTTTTATAACTATGCCACTTAAGCATGGTTTGGGGAAAATAGAAAAGAGTCTTTAAAGATTGAAACATAAAAATAACTCTTGTAAAACAAGAAGTTAACTAAAATGATATTATTTATAAAAATTAGTGTTTTTAGAAACCATTTAGGTTTTAAAAAAATTCCATTTATTGGTACTTTAAAATTGGTAAAGAAAACCTAGAAGTTCCCTTTAATCAACTTTTTTGGAGAAATTCAAATTGAAACCTTTTAAACATGTATATCTCCATCAAATAAAGTTTAGAAAACATGTTATATATGTTTGGGAAATATATAAAGAATATTAAATAAGTAATTAATAATATTATAATATGAAAGTGAGTTAAGATAGATAACTCTTAATACCCAAAGAAAAATAGGAATGTTCAAAAATATCAGTTACCTATTATTCCAAAATCATTATGCACTTATCTTTAATGTATTGAATAACCAAATTATATTTATTAATTAATTAATTTATAACCTATTACATATATATTTTATTCATTAAAATTTGATTAATGTAATGAAATGGATTTTCATGAAGGTATGAATCGTGTTTTTCAATTTAATTCATTGTTTTATCCTAGTGAGTGTAACTTTCATCTTAAGGGAGGTCTCAAAAGAATATAGAGATTTTTAAGAGTATAGAGATCTTTAAATTGAAGTAATGGATTGGGTTACATGGTTAGCGCATAGTTAGGGATAGCCACGCGACTCAACTGTATGGGGCACTCAATGTATAGCCAAAGGCCACACGGGTTTCCCTAACTAGGAGACCCTAGATACATGGTCACACACCTTGTCTCAGACATGGGATAAAGGTAAATCACATGTGTTATGCATAGTTTTTCTAACCATGTGCTGGTTGTGTGAGGGGTGGCCTCCCTTGGAAAGTTCTAAGGTATGGTTGGTTCACAGTTTGGCCAACTGTGTGCCAAATTTGTGTGCCTCATAAAAATTGAGAAAATGACACTTTTACTCCTCTTCCTATTTAACTAACCCTCTTCCTTTTACCCTCACTTATCACATACAATAGACATATTCCTAAGGGAGATATCTTATTCACCTTGGCTATTCATTGAATCCATCACTTCAACCAAACTTCGATCATACCTTCATCAGATGTGTTGGATAACTATCAATAAGAGATCCATTCTTATTTCTTATATTATTTATTTATCTTCACATCTCCTTTTATATTTTGGTTCAAGGTAATATGCCTTATTTTCAGTTAATTGGTCCATTCTTCTAATTTTTTCCATTCTTCTTCAAATCTGAAGCCGATATCGAATGAGGATTCATATACAGTCCAAATAATGGTGGTATAGAAATTTTCCCTAAATGTTTAGGTATTTTATATTATCAGTGTTATTATGCATGCCATGAATTTTTGTAAAATTCCATAAAATTTTAATTTTCTTCTTAAATTAATTGAACCATGTTTAGATACTCCTATAGACCCGTACAAAATTTTCATAAGCTAGATACCTCTTGGATATCAACCCTTTGGGTGTGTCGAATGTATTTCTGTCCTTGTGTTAAATGTTTAATTTATTTGACCCCCATATATGTGTTCTAGATTGACCATTAAATGGATTTTCCTTGTTTTATAAATAATGTTTTGATTGAATTTAATGAAATTTGGTTGAAATGCCACACAATACATTTTTTATTTATATAAATGAATTTTTTAAAATGATATACCCAATGATATATTTAGTGAGGTGAATATAAATGATTTCAATATAACATCCATATTTTAATATTATGATTAGACCACGGATATTGGTCAGTGAACAATGTTTTATGGTTTATCTAGCATGGTATTTCATGGTCCCTTACATTGGGTGATGAGGATGACTTCTCACATTATTTATCGTTACATGAATGATGAGCATGACATTCTATGTTCCTTTTCATTGGGTGTTGAGAATGATGTCTCACCCCATTTTCTCAAGTTTCAAGCATGAAATCTCACATTATTATGAGATTTAGGGCTTATATCCTCATTTTAGCCTATACCTTGTTAGACTAGTAATAGTTGACTAAGTTACATCCCTGGTCAAACTAGAAAATAGTATCCATGTATATTCTTATATATGTTCTTACATATATATTGTATATAAATTTAAATATATTATATATGATTACTTATTTATATATACAAGGTAACTAATCAAACTTATTTTGCCATATGTCGAAGAAGGTAATGCCTTCAAAGTGTTCTTCTGGAACCTGAGTCTATTGGTATTTACTTTTCAATGTCTTTTATTATCTATTATACCTATACACTGCTATAAAATATACAATAGCTGAATTATTATAGACATCCTTGGTGGTGGCATGATAAGTTTATCTGACACCCTACATGGGTCACCTTTATCACCTAAGTGGAATTCATGACAACAGGTGTGGATAAGGTCAAACTCCATGTCTTGGATTCTTGATCAAATTTCTTACAGCATGGAGCAAAGGAGCATAGGACCAAGAATATGATAGTAATGTTAGTGGAGCTATCATTTTGTCTTTTTTACCTTTTTATAAAATATTTTATATTCCTAGGATCTATATCCCTTATTTCCCCATATTACATATCATCATGCCATAACATCATTTTCATATGACTAAACCTATATATTAGGTTATTATTACTTCTTGGATGTTTCCTTTTCTATTGTTCTTATTTATGGCATCTATTTTTATTGTGTTGATGTTTTTATTATACTTACTCTAATTATATTTATTTATTATCACCATTGTGCCACTCTAATATGAGGGTATAGTCTCCCCACCATACCACAATTGATGCTCATTTCCAGTCGACATCCTCTGGTGTATGTGGGGCATGCTTGAGGCCATGTGACCCACCATCTCAGGAAACCATTTTCCTGGATCTTGGGTTAGGATGTTAAAAGGTTGTATCAGAACTCTTTTCCTTTTTTCTTGTTGTTTAATTATTAGAAAAGATACTAGGAATGTGTTGGAATTTGGTAATTATCCTATCCCTAGGAGTAGCTAACCCAAGTATAGTTGAAACCCAAATTACTAGGGATGGGATATTATTGTTCTGATTTGTGAATGTTACTGTTTCACTAGTTCTTCTATGGGCTGGTGCACATGTTTTGTGACATTATTAATATAGATAATATTAATATTCGGGATTTACTTTTTCCATGGTCCATTAAGGTAGTGATTTATCATCTCATGCATCATTATAGACACTATAGGACTTATATTCCATTCATTTTTTCATGCCACATTTACTTAATACATTCATTTCCTTCAATATGTATATTTTGGTTCCCTATTTTGTATTTGAAATGTGATAATGAATTTTTAAGGATGAAATAGCTGGGTTAATTAAAGTGCCTACATCAATATATACATTTTTTTCCTGCATAGAATAATGATGAAACCTTAATTTGAAAATTATAACATGTTTTGGGGTTTGGAACTACTATTTCCATTGACCAAAAAAAATTTGGTTGATTGGACTTCTTGAAATCCAATGATAATTTATGAAGCATGTGCTTCAATAAATCCAAGATCCTAATTCATTTAATCAAATCATCTTATATGACTTGTTATATCCTGATACAAGATGTAAAGTCTAGGTCATAGTTACATGAAGTTCTAATTTTATTTTATAAAAAGTTTGAATTTTCTAACTTGGGAAGGGTGACACATTTAACTGGATCATGATATATATATATATATATATATAAGTGTACAAACTTAAATGGAATGAAGCCTTTAAATGAAATAGTTACTACTAAATGGAATACTAATTAAAATTCAACGTTTTTTTCTTATATACCATGCAATAGACACTCTATATACTTGAACCTCCATCATGTGATACAAAACCTAGTCCAAAACCTGGCCATAGTAGTGGGTAGTTGGGTGTGTCTCTTATGATATTTATGGTCTTTTATAGATTTCCTTATCACCTAGACCGGGATTTTGAAGTGGGAAGAGAGGTGTGGTATTTTCATAAGAAGTATATATACATGACCTATTATCTATCTGTGATCTTTAAACTACTTATTTCTCTACTAAGGAATACTGTTGTCATTGTAAAATTATTCCACCCCAATAGCCTTGATCCATATGCTAGAAAGGAATTTAAGACCATTCTTCATTGGTGGTGGTTCCTAAGCCACCAATATTACCTCTAGTAGTGTCACCAAAGAAACCACCTGATATTCCTAATTTGGGAACTAAAACCCAATTTCAGGATGGATTCTTTCATTTGATGTAATTTATACAAGGATTTTCTTGACCTTCCCCAACATTGGGAATGTTTACTTGGGAATTCCAATAGCAAGATCCTCCCATGTTCTCGTGGGATGGAGGACTAGGTGTTTTTGATTCCTGGTTGGAGCATGTGATTTTTATATTCAATCATCTAGAGACACCGCCAAATAAGAGCATCAAGCTCTCTGATTATATTCTATGTGATTCTACCAAGTGATGGTGGTATGTCATTACCTAGACTGACAGGCATCGGGATGTGATATGGATGGATTTCCAAATGATCATAGACTATTACATCCATCTATTTACATTAATAGATGACTAATCTTAAGATTTCATAAACTTGATGTGGAAATCATGGTATATAATTTAATATTATACCCATTATATCAAGTTATAGTGATTTTATCTAACCTTATCTTATGATGATCTCAAGACCATGAGGTGATTTTAGGATGGTTTGGTATATGCTATCTAATCATAGTTTAATGTTTTATGGTTGACCACTATTTGTAAGATGGTCAAACAGAACCTCATTATTGGGTGGAATTTGAGGAAAGTTGATGTCATGAGCCAGGGTGGTTTTGAATTCCGGCCTTATAGTGGTTATTCTAGATGGAATAAGCATCAATTCATGGTTTCTCATCAGGGTATAAGAAGGCAAACACCTCATACATATATTTTTTTTTACCTGTCACCAGTTCGGGATACCAGGGTACAAAAAAACCCAGTGTATGCTAGAACCAATTGATTTTAGAGGCTATGAAAGGATGGGGAATATTCATAGTTTCTATAGGACCTTCACATAAATTCCTAAAGATAGAGGATCTATACCGAACCCATGTTTGGGAGCAAAACCAGTAGTATCTCGTTAGGTAGGAAGCTCAAATAACACCACCCTCTTTAGATGAGGAGGTGGTCAAGCCAGAGGGGACAAGACTTAGGATTCACATCACCAGTAGTGTGAACCAAATTAGGATAATTAGGTTGTGAATTAGGAATGTGGTATCATCCATTTATATGTAGATAAACCTATTCCAGAGGAGCAGAGCACTAGACCTTCTACTGTTTGAGCTACTATCCCAGTAGCCAATAATCTTGTCTCTACTTTATTTGAAATGGGGTCATCACACTCTTTTATATAATTGGAAATTATGGAGAGTTTGGGCCTTGATATAGAGTATTTTTTGGATTGATGACACTCTATGCCCTGTTGGGTATTTTATCAGAGATCATTCACCGATTTAAATATTGTCCCCTTGAGATTGGAGGTTATATCTTCATTCATGAAAGGATTTTTTGTTATTCTTGCAATGGACTGGGTTTTTTATTATTGATCCCATATTGATTTTTATCACTAGAGGTTGACATTCACATCACTAGAAGTTGGTAGACATGTTTAAAATGGAGAATGAGATTTCTAGGTGTCACAATATGGACCCAAGTAGTAGGGGATGGGTAGAGTGCTAACCTAGATATCTAGTACTTTCTTGGATGATTAGGGGGTATGACCTATTATTTTCCGTCATGTGGTAGATAATTCCCAGTAAATCTTCCCTGATGAATTTATTGGGCTGCGTTTAGTGGGATAGGTTGACTTCTCCATCAAGCTAGTGTCAGGATCAACACCAATGTCCTTTCCTCCATATATAATGCCACCTCCAGAGCATCAAAAACTCAATAAGTAGTTATAATATTTTAATGATAATGGTTTTATATTCCCCAAAACTTCTCCATGGGGTTCATTGAACCTTTTTCCAAGAATTTATATTGTACCCTCAGGTATTATTTAGATTACATATGGTTGAACTAACATAGAGTGAAAAATAAATATCCATTACCTCAACTATATGACCTCTTTGATCATATATAAAGAGTGAGGGTGTTTTAAAATATTTATTTGAGTTCGGAAATCATCAGGTGTGTTTCATACCTTTATACATACATCATAATGATATCTAGAGTAGTTGTGATATTTATGATTGTATTGTAATTAGATTAGGTATCATGAATGAAGCAGTTATTTTTATGGCCCTGATGAATTTAGGTTTCCACCCATATATGGATTTATCAAAAAAAAATATTTTTGGATGACACCTTGGTGTATTCTCTTTATCTATGAGACCATGCCCAACATCTTGAAATTATGTTTAATACACTGAGATATAATCATATTTATGAAAATCTCACCAAATTCCACTTTTGGATCAACAAAGTCAACTTCCTGGTCAGAACATCTCAAAGTTGGTTGTATTAGTAGACCCAAAGTAAGTGTGAGTTGTAGTTTCGTTGGAGCATCCCATGAAATTTTTTGATATATGTAGTTTGTTAGGTATTGTTGGGTGTAATAACTTTGTTTTTATATGAGGTATAGGCCCTTTTAAATTTTAGTCTAATTCTCTATTTGGTACCAAATATTGATTCATAATGAGCACATGGATGTTTCGGGGGTATTTGGGGATTTTTTGGAGCCCATAACCCTAGATGGTGGAGAAAAGGACTAATAAACAAGGTTATTAGAAACTAAGAGAGCCAATCCACACCATTTCCTTAACTATGTGAGAGTAGGATTGTGTGATAATGGAGGCAGCATGGTATGAGTAAACCGTGCAGACAGTGGTGCACACTCATATATTTGGTCTACAATTTTTAACATATCTATTAAGAACGGTTGGCATATAGTTTCTTAGATCATGTGGCCTAACCATGAGGGGTATCCCCTAAGGTAGTGAGGTGTGCATGGTTGGCGCATTGTTTGTCCAACTGTGTAACCAAACTGTATGAAACTATAATTTTTTGTTAAATTTACTATTAGTCTGTTAAATATAATTTATACATATCCCATATTATTTCTCTCATTTCTAGATACAAGGAGAACCCCTTTCTCCCATTAGGGATCCCAATTACCATCCGTATAGCTTTTAATATCAACTCTTGATCTGGTGTTTAATCAGAGCACTCTTCATCTCTTTGGATTCCTCTACATAAGCTCTATAATACTTTGTCATATTTTTTCAATTTTATTTCTCTCGATGATGGTATTTTGATGCGGACACATATGCCCTATTTTCTGGATGATGAACTATTCTCCCTTTTTTTCAATCGAGGTCAAACTATGGGCCTATACTGGAAAAGGAGAGTACTATAGGCTCAAGGTCGGTGGTCTATAAATCATCCCTCAAGTCTCTCTATTTTATAAAATTTCATTGTGTGTGAATGCTGGTGTCACCAGGAATTTTCTATTAAATTCATATTCAAGACTTATAATCATCATTCTCATATTCTAGAGCCCCTTCTATATATGATGATCATGTATTTGGAGGTTGATACCTCAACACTTCCCACCCCAAGTATGGTTCCTCATTTTTCATGAATTTAGTAGCTTATTATTAATATATGTTCCACCATTCAGGTGTGATGGACTTGTCATTCTTAAAGATAAGTGTTTTAAATGAATTATGAATTATTAGTGCCTTGAACATGTATAATTATAAATTGACACTTCTAAGGCAAGTGTTATGATTAATTAATGAATCTATAAATTTTTTAATGGAAATTAAATTTATATATATCACTTGGACTATTTAATTATAATTGAATAATATATGGTTGTATGTCCTTATCCTGCCTTTTCATGCTTATGAAAGGTAAAGGAATGAACCTAATAGTTGAATATGGAATAAAAGTAATAAATGGTTGCATGTCCTATTTAGCGTTATCACATGGTATGAAAGGAAATGGAATGAACCTTTTAAATTATTTAATTGAATAAGTATTGCACGGACTAATTAATTAATGATGTAAGTACAAGGTGCCTATTACGTATGGACCTTTTGATTTTTATTGGAGTCTAAAGACTTAAGAAATACATGAATTCAGGAGGTATTTCTATGAGAACTCATAAGATACCATTTGGATTCACGTATGTAGTGTCTAACGGAGATACCTATCTTGTAAAATGGTCCTTATCTATTAGAGGATTCCCAGCATTATGTTATATGATCCCTTCACTACATTTCAGATATTAGGATTCCAGGGATACACTCCTTGGATCCAAATTTATGTCTTAATACTGATAGTTCTATGGATTGACACCATTGTTCCAGTCATTCCTAGCCTATTTTACCTTGGACGGGATCCTTGGGCTCAGTTAAAATGATTTATAGTGGAATTCCTTGGTCGATTCCCTTTAGATTACACTCAGGCCCCATATATCTAGGTTGCATGCTACTAATGAGTTTGTTGGACCCTTGAGGTCATAGATTCCTTGGTTATTTACTTGTATCCCCTTATAATACAATGATTCATATCGTTCCATTTGAATTATTTAATATAAGATATTATTATATATGAATTATATCAAAGTTAAATACTAATCCCACATACCATAAAAGTAAAGTGAGCATGTTCTAAATATGTATTCTATTATATGAATACTACTTTTAGACTGTCCATAAGTTTGAGGATGATAGGAGTTTCACAAACATAACTATATTTCAAGAGCCTTTAGAAGACTATTACAAAATTTTGATGTAAACTACATATCACGATCAGATACAATTGGAAGAGGTTTACCATGAAGTCTCACAACATCGTTATTATAGAGTCTTGTAAGGTGATAAAGGGGTGATCTTTATTTATAATGAGGAAATGTCTGGACTTGGTAAGGATATCAAAAATAACCTATATATCATCATTCTTTCTAAGATACTTTGGAAATCCTACGAAAAATTATATAGTAATATCATCCCATTTCGATATAGGAATAGGTAGGGGTTTCATAAGTCCTTCAAAATGTTGTCTATCAGCCTTTGCCTATTATAAAACTAAGAGTCTTAATACATAGTATATAATTCCCCATTTCACATTATCCAACCAAAAATGATCCTTCAGAGCCTGATACATTTTGGTTCTTCCTATCTGTATAGAAAATTTTGGCCCTTGGGATTCTTTTAATAATTATATATTTGACTCGTGTATGTATGGAACAGATAACCTATTTCCAAATTACTGAAATCCATCTTCATAAACAAAATATTCATGTTTCCCATCATTAGAAACTTTAATTTTATTTTTTAAACTCTTATCATAAAGCTGGAAACTTTTTATCCTTTCTAATAAGGATAGTTTAAAATCATTTATAAAAGGAATGATGTTTATCTTTCCATAATAGTTCCCATATTCATCTTTACCACGTCCCTGGATAAATAATCCTTTCATATCCTCATCTTAGTCAAAACTACATGATATTTACTATTAAATGCATCAACTACCATATTATCCTTTCCAAGGTGGTAGTGTATTGAGAAATTATAATATTTTATTAGCTCTACCCATCTCATTTTCTTCATGTTGATATCTTTTTGTGAAAAATGTATTTAAATTATTTTGATCCACATATGTCTCCTATTTATCACTATATAGATAATGTCTCTATATCATTTAGGAAAACATTACATATTCCAACTCAATAACTTCTATTTAATAGTTTTTTCAGGGATATTTAACAAATATGATCCATATGTAATAAATTTATCATTATACTTAAGGATAAATCCATGTTATTTCTCTAACACATCACTATATATTATAAATATATCCCATTACAATGGTAATTTTAACACCAATGCATTGATCAACCTCTTATTTAGTACTTTAGAACATTCATTATATTCATCTTTTCATAATAACATAACCCATTTGTCTGTCAACTTGGTTAATTTTTTTTTCTCATCGTGAAATATTTTGAACAAACCGCCGATAGTAACCTACTAACACAAATAAACTATTCACCTCAGTTATATTTGATGATGTAGGACATTCATTCACTTCTTTTTTCTTTGAAGGATCATGAGATATTCCATCCTTAAGGAAAATATGCCTAACACAAGTAACTTCTTGAAGCTAAAATACACACTTGTTAAATTCACTATATAACTCTTTTTCTATAAGATTGTTAAGAATGATTCATTAATGAATCTTATTCTCTTAGTAATTTTTTCATTATAATAATATATCATCAATAAATACCACAATTTAAATATAAAAATATTCCTTGAACACTATCTTTATCATATCCATAAAAATAGAGAGTTTATTAGTCAATCCAAGGGTAATTAATATAAAATCATAATGTTCTTACCACATATGAAATGTTATCTTCAGAATACCTTCATTCTTTACTCACAAGTGATGATAGCCAGAATGAAGATCAATATTATAAAAATATTGATCTCCTTGAAGTTGATAAAACAATTCTTCAATAAAATATAGAGGACACTATTTTTTATTGTAATGGAATTGATTTAACATTAATTAATGTATGTCCTCATACTTAAAAAATTTATTTTGAAAAATAGTACAACATCTCTCTAAGGATAAATAATTGGGTGTATGAATCCATAATCACACAACTCTTGTAGTTATTTTGTTAACTCCATTAATTATATGATTTATATTTTGAATGGAGTTTTAGATAAAGGATTCACATCAAGGATGAGTTAAATAAAAAATACTCAACTTAATACACATGTAGATATCTGAGTAGTTATTTGGGAAACACATAAATTTATTCTTTAAAAATGAGAAAACCTTATATCATAGGGTTAACTTTCCCATCCATGGGTTGTTTCTACTCTTATTCTCCAAGAATTTAATTAAAGAAAGATTCTAGGGCTGGATCCAGAAATTATTTAGATGAGGAATTATCTATTATAAAGACACGAAATTCCGTATCGTCATCACAAAACATGATCTCATTCTCTTGGAAATATATTATTGCATTATAATTTAAAATGAAATCCACGCCAAGGAATATATCAATATCTACCATAGGTATAATAGTCATATTTTTGAATTAGTTACATCCATGAATCAAAATAGGGATTGAATGACATATCTTTGTTTCCATAATATTTCCTATATGTGTATTTATTGATAATTCCATTTTTAGTATGACAAAAAATATTTATTTTTCTTAGAAAACATGGATGATATAAAATACTATGTGGATATATAATCAAATAAATAATTAGCTAAAATTTATGTTAATATCAAATTACATGATACTACATTTCTTGGAACCTCAACTTCAATAATAGTAATTGCAAAAGATTTTCCATATCCCCTTAGCCTCTTATGTGGAAATTTACCTTTATTTTTGTAGAATTGGTTAGAATAGTTCGGAATATAATTATATTTAAATCATTTTACTTTTATGGATTCTCTCATACCCTTTTACTCATGATCATAATGGTATTTCTCTCCACACTTGAAGTGAAATCATGTACCCTTTAATCAGGTATGAGGGTGTTTATTTCAATAAGTATCACATGTGGGATATTCCCCATTCTTATTTCTATTTCATATTTTCTAATTCATGGGGTTCTCATTCATCATATTCTCCTCTTATTTTCCATTAAATTCATAAGACATAGATAAATATTTCTCTCTCTTGATTGTACATGATACTATATCCTCATATGATAAGACTATTTGGGGGAATAATTCTCTTTAAAGGATTGGATTAAAACCATAAAATAAATAGTCAATATTACCCTTTTATTACATATGTATCCCACAAAATGCCTTGTTAACCTCATATTTTTTTACCAAGAATATCTAGAGACCAGTAGAGCTTTCCCCCTATTTATTAAAAATGAAAAAATATGTATAGTCAAATAGAATAAGGGACATTATATAAACAAGAGTGGATCAAGCCTATAATGTCATCATCAACAAACCTATAGTATTATGTAGGGATTATGTAAGACCACATAGTACTCATCTCACCAAATTCCACCTTTGAAAGGGAATCAACAACCTGGTTGACTTCCCGATAAGCATGTGAGACAATTATTTGAATCTTCCTAGAAAGACGGAGGCATTCAATCCAGTATTAAAGGATCCTCCAAGGAACATCTCTGGATCATGCTTTGATATCATTGAATGTAGGTTGTGAATCAAGTTCAATACACAAGGGAGACCAACTGTAGTGAACACCATGCTTAATTGAAAAAATGACAACCCAAAGTTCAGCTTCATTTGCAGTACCTTTCAAGATGAAATTATGGAAATAGACTTTAAAAAAACCTTGAAAGGTCCAGAAGAATCTTTTAAAGCCCACTAGTCCAGGTGATCCAGCCACTCCACAATCAATATTAACCTCAATGTTGGAGGTAATTGGTGGGATCAAACATATATATTTGAAAGAGGGTGTCTGCCATGGTCTACCTGCAACTCTAAGAAGAAGAATATGTTGATCGTCCTTAACACAGCTTTCCATGCTACCTGTTTGAACAACTACAGTAGAAAAAATATCCCTATGTACTACTATACATCCAACATGAAAGGATGAAGGATGACTACTGATGATCCATTGATTCTGTGATGACTAAATGACATTCACAGCCGAGGCAGAAGCTTCCACAACTGGATTTTTAATCTTTTTAATATTTTCACATGTGTTGATGCAAGATATAATATCTTCCAGGTACCTACACAAACAAAAATCAATCCCTAAAAGTATGTTGATATATTCCATTAAGGCCTTCATAAATGGGCAGTCCATAAACCGGTCTGGTATGTTTTTCATTATTCTTAATAACATTTTTATCTTATTTTTATCTTAGATAGAGGAATTTTCTCTCCATATTCTCTCATTAATTGTGAGGAAAATATTTTTCAATGAAAAGTACCTTAACATCCTTCCATTACATTCTATCTATTTCCTCCACACCCTTAGTGTTTTGAATTAATAACCACCATTGATCCACACCCCTCATGAGATGATAAACTACCATAAAAACATTCTCTCATTAATTAGGTCCCAAAGTGAGAAATGTCTTCTATAGTGAAATTATCTATTTAATAGAAAAAAAAGTATTTTTGGTTTCATAAAATTATAGAGGCTATTGTCACGTGAAATGGACTAAAATTGTCACACCATATTTCTGATCAATAGGATTATAATAACCCTAGTCTTTATTACACACTTAAACATTATTTATTATATAAACATTCACATCATAAAACACAGATGATGGATAGGTCTAGTGTCTCTGGGGCTTAGGAACATTACAAGACAACTTAATAGATAAAATACAACATCTTTATTGAAAAATTATTTTACATGACCAAAAAAATCCTTTATACATACCATTCGATGGGATAACCTGAGGACATACATAAGAAAAGGGTGAGCTACAAATCCCAGTAAGGAAGTAAAAAAAATAACATGAAGAATAAAATACATGTTAGGAAATAGACATATCGATGGAGTATAAGAGAAACATTAACATAAAGACACGATATATCATGATCATCATAACATGGAAATGTGGAAACAACTTAAAACATAACATCATAAACATAAAGGAAAAAGGTAAACCCCTATCCCAACCTGGTGGAAAATTCCCTTAAAGGAATTAGGTAAAACATTGTCCCAGCATGACATATCATGATACTAAACAATACCCAATGAATTGGAGTGCTATCATGGCGCACCCTTCATAATAATTTCAATCTCATGATTAAGTGTGACACATAGATCATTTAACATGGATTCATTCAACATAATAATTTATTCCACAATAATGGAATTTGGAATAAATATTTTAAATTATATAATAAATATTTATATTTTCATTAATTTTAATACCTCTGATAGAGAAATGTGCATGGTATTCACTACATGATGACTTTAGCATGGAAAATCGTGGTACAATTTCGGCAGCATAACGACATCACATGGGGATTCATAAAATGGGTTGATGAGAGTGAACAGTGGTATCTAATCATTTATACATGAAATGGGAAGTAACTTTATCATAAAAATAAATGTTTTAACCTAGGGAATTTGTAAATAGAAGTCATAACATAATAATGAAAGATGAAGAAGGAGGAGGAAAGAAATAACTCTTATGAAATTTTGGCATGGTAATGGGTGTACATAAGACAAATTAATGAGAGATAAAGGGGTCTCTCATCATTTAAAAAAAGGAATTATGGGGTAGGTGTGAAAACATTCCCCTTCATTTTTAATTGAATATAAAAGGGAGTAACAATATAATGAAACTTGTATAAAAATGTGAAATGAAGGAAACACTTACTTGGATGCCTGATCCCAATGGCTTGGGATAGGCTTCGTGGTATCTTGGGGGTACCTTAGGATACCTCTAGGGAGTGGAGATCATATTTGTGATTATCTTAAAAGATTTTGAGTGAAGAATAATGGGTGTTTGTGTGGGGTTATATAGAAAAGTAGGGGGAATTATTTATTATTTAGGTTTTGGACAATACACACTAAAATATTCCAAACCAAAAACAAACCCACGGTTTTTTCCCATGGTTTATGGCCAAGGGTAGTGGGAAGTATTATTTTATTAGAAAAATGTTCGAATATATTAAAATATTTCCCTTTATTATGTGGAGGTAAGTCACACACTCTAGGAAATGAATTTAAAATCATAAAATATATTATACATTTTGGAGGATTCAATAACACATTATACAATATTTCAAATAAAAATAATATCACATTATTTTAAAGTTAAATCATGTATTTGGTTGAATAACCCTTTTATTTTATTTATAACATCACTATTGGGTCACTATGATGTCATAAAACACGCTATATATTTATATATTATTTATTTTTTACCCAAAAATTCGACTGTATCAGAAAATTCTGAAAAATTCACTATTGGATAATTTAGAAATCCTATTTCCAAAAATTGTATTCATTTTATATAAATAATTTTATAAATATTTTAATTTTAACTTTCAAAATGAGAACCAACATTTATTGAAAGTTGACGGGTTTTGACAACAACAGTTTTTAACCCCTAATAAAAATTACATTTGACTTCTTCAAAATTATATTCTCATTTATAATTAATAAGGGTAAATTGAAATTAATATTTTATTAAAATATTAATTATTTAAAAACTTAATTAAATCTTTATAATAAATTCTTTAAAATTACACTTTTGTTTTATCGTATAAAAATATAACACTTATCAAACTTATTACCTAATCATTTACAGATAAAGAACTTATATAATAATCATTTAGAAGAATTGTTTTAATAATATTATTAATAAATACAATAAATTAATATATTAATTTAAATATTTATCAAAATTACCATTTTTACCGGAAAAATCAATTTATCAAATTCATCAATTTTTTATGAAATACTATTCCCATAAATTAATTGATATAATAACACATTTATTTATATAAATGGATTACACAATAACAAATACCGTGTTACATAACCCCTTGTAACACCCACGTAATACCTAAGGGTAAGGTGTGTGATGGTGACAAACTCTTGGGGCATCTTGGATAACATCTCTTGGGTGATATTCTCTATTAACATGAAATTCTTCGGTATGCGATATTGTTCAAGATTAACATGTTGAATATAGACTTGGGATTGATCTAGAGAGAAGCCCAGTGACAATACCTCCTTTCTGGCCTTTGAAAAAATTAGCTTCGTATGGCCTTAGTCTACTGGATAAGGCTATCCTCTCATTTGTTTGTGTCGAAAGGATTTTTTTAAAACCTTATTTTTATATCAATTGTGTGATAACTATTAAATAGCTATATTATCAATGGTAATTATAATTAATGGTAATTATAATTAATGGTAATTTAAACCCAATAATAATAATAAAAAGAGTTCATGTGTTTTCAGTATCCACAAGATGTTAAAATAAAGTGAATTTTATTCATTAATTATATGGTCGTTCCAACCTTCCCCCATTAAGAAATTTCCCCCTCAATAATTGCTTTTACCACACTAAAATACATGAGGGTAACTCTGCCTCATCACTTCCTATAGTTCCCATGTTATTTCCTTAAACTTTTGGTTTCTCCACAACACATTGACGAGGGGCATTGTCTTATTTCATAGAACTTTTTCCCTATGATCTAATATCTTCACCAGTTTCTCTTTATAGGATATGTCATTCTCCAATGGTACAACCTTTTGATTGAGCAAATGTGGTGGGTTTGGTTTGTACATCCTCCAGAGTGATACATGGAATACATCATGTACATGAGATAGGTTCGGTGGTAGTGCTAGTCGATAATCCTCTTCTTTGATGCGATCAAGTATCTCAAAATTTCCGATGTACCTTGGACTAAGCATTACCTTCTTCCCAAATCTCATCACCCTCTTCGATAAAGATATGTAGAGGAAAACCATATCTATAACATCAAACTCTAGGTCTCATCGATGGTTTTCAGCATAGATCTTTTGTCGACTATGAGCAGCTTTGATGTGTTGTTGGATGGTCTTAACCTTTACCACCATTTTTAAACCATTTTCAGACCAAGAAGTTTTTGTTACCCAACTTCATCCCAACATGTCGGTGTTCTAAACATCTTCCCATAAAGGGCTTAATAATGATCCATTTGGATGATTGAGTGGAAACTTTTGTTGTAATAGAACTCATGTAGAGGAATATGTTGATCCCATCCTTCTTTCATGTCCATTGAGCATGCTCTCAACTTGTCCTCAAGTGTTTTGATAGTCTTCTCAGATTGGACTTTAGTTTCAGGATGATAAGTTGTACTGAAGTTCAACTAAGTATTTTGAGCATGTTTGAGACTCTTCTAAAACATATAGGTGAATCTTGGATCTTGATTGGATACAATCAACAGTGGTACACCCTGTAGCCTTTTCACTTCTCAAATGTATATATGTTCATATTGATCTAATGAGAAATACCCTCAAATTTCAATGAAGTGTGAAGTCTTTGTAAGATAATCTACAAAAAATCATATAGTATTGTTTCCTTTGAATGTCTTCATAAGTCTCATGAAAAATTACATTTGTGATTCTCTCTCATTTAGATATTGGTATGGGTAATGGTTTCATCATCCCCTTATACTTATACCACTCAACCTTCACTTGCTGACATCCTTGGAACTTTGTTGCATATTCACTAATATCATTCTTCATGTTATCCCACCAATAATTCTCTCACATATCATGATATGCCTTCTTGTTTCCTAGTTGAATGGATAAATTCGAACTAGTTGCATCATCCAAGTGTTCTTTATTTAACTCTGGATTTTATGGAACACATACTCTTGACCCAAATCTCGTTCTTTCTTCATTAACATTGAACACTGAGGATTTCCCTTTTTTAATAGCTTCCACTTTCTTCCAAATTCACACATCATATTTTTTATCATCATTTAACCATTCCAAATGATATTTTTGAGAAATAATTTGTGAAATGATTGATGATATTCCCTTATTTATGATTCCCATGTCCATCTTCATCAAATATAATAATATTGGATCCTTCTCAATTATCATCAATGATAGAATCTCTATTTCCTTTCAACTTAGAGATCAACCACCTTGTTCACTATCCCAAGGTGGTAATGGTTTTAGTAGTCATAATCCTTTATGAGCTCTAACCTTCTTCATTGGTGCATGTTTATAACTTTCTATGTGAATATATAGTTGATACATTTTTGATCCGTATATATTACACACTTTTCCCCAAAGAGATAATGTCACCATATTTTTAATGCAAAGATCACAACTTCCAACTCTAGATTATGTGTGGGATAGTTTTTTATCATGAATTTCCAACTTCGTGAAGGCATAGGTGATGACTTTTTCAATCTATGTCCATACATATCCCAAGCCCTTCTTCAAAGCATCACTGACTATTATGAAAGCTCCCCAATTATGGGTAGTATGAGAATAGTGGAAATGATAATCCTCTTCTTTATCTCCGTGAAGCTTTCTTCACAATAACCATTCCATGAAAAATTGACTCCCTTCCATTTTATCTTGGTAAGAGGGTTTGAAAATCATGATAAATTTATCACAAATTAGCTATAATATTCAGCTAACCCTAGGAAGCTATAGATATCCATCATAGATGTCTGCCTCATCCATCCCTCAATTGATTTTTTTTAAGGACCCATAGATATCCTATTTCATATGATGATATTCCCCAAGAATGAGACTTCCTTCAACCAAAACTCACACTTTTTGTACTTTTCATAGATATTATCCTTTCACAAGGTCTCTATTAAAGATCTTAGTTTCTCCTCATGATCCTCCTTGGTTTTGGAGTATATTAGAATATCATCTATAAAGACAACCAAAAATGTGTTTTGGTAATATCTAAAGACTCTATTCATCAACTCTATAAATATTTTTAGGTATTTTATGATTCTGAAAGGCATTACTATGAATTCATAGTGCTCGTACCTTGTATGAAACGCAATATTGGGGATATCCTTCTTCGTCAACCTTACTTGGTAATATCATTACTACATATCCACCATGAAGAAGTATTGTGCTCCATGTAGCTGACCTAACAAGCCACCAATTTGTTTCAAATTATACTTGTTCTTTATTGTTATTTTTATGAGCTCACGATAATCAATGAAAAGGCACATTGACCCATAACTATTCTTGACCAAGAGGACTGGTTCACCCCATGGTGAAGCACCTGGGTGAATAAAACCTTTATCCAAATTCTCCTTTAGTTGTTTCTTTAGCTCCTAGTGCTCCACAAAATCCATTCTATATGGAATCTTGGATATTGGAAATTCCCCAGATATAAGATCACTTGAGAATTCAACATCTCTTCTAGGAGGAAGACCGGGTAATTCCTTGGGAAACAAATCATCAAATTCCCTTACAATAAAAATTTCTTCAAGGATGGTTCCTTCCTTATACCCAATAATATGATAAAGATATGTGTGCTCATGGGGAAGTAATATCCATTCTTGAGATGATGGTTCTAAAGAAGATGCATCCCCCTCCATTCACTTGTACAGAATAAGGGGTCGATTCACCATATGGAGAGTTATTTTCCTCCCATGAGAATTTATGTTGAATCTATATAGGGAAATTAAATACATTCCATGAATTGCATCAAATTAAATTAAGGTAAGTATGATGAGGTTCTCCAGGAAGTTTAATCCAAAAATTGTGGTGAGGGAGTAGTTATATTCATGGGATGCAATAATTTCTAGGTTTTCCATTTTCACTAACATCTCTACTTCCATTATTTGTGGTGATGTTTGTAATTTTCTACTAAAATATCAAGATATAATTGAATGCATAGAAAAAGAATAAAAAATTAAATTCTATATTCTTTAATGAATAACTAGAGCACTTGTCACCACTTCATTTTTTGGATTCTCTTTGGCAATAGTGATGTCAAAATCTCACCCTTTCTACCTTATAAGTTCTTGGTTGCCTTTGAAAACCCTTGGCTTAACGCACTAGTTTTAAAAAAGAAATGGTTCTTTGCAGTTTTAGCAATGAAAAATGTGTAGAGGATCGAACATAGCATTCCTTTCCTCTGTTGCAGTAGTGGGTTTTTCTTGTCATAAATCGCTGACTTGGTGCCCTTCCTTCCTACACCTATGACATTTCCTCACCCCCTTCAGAAAATTTCCAGGGTGCTTCTTCCCACATCTTTGTCAAGTGGGATACTATAATTTCTTAGAACCATTTTATTTATCCATCATACCACCAGCATTAATGTTCACTTCCCTCTTCTTATCCCTATTATAACCTTGAGATTCACTAATCTCTAATTTGACTTTGAGGCGACAATAGACAATCTTCTCATAGTTGTCAAAGTCATATATTTCTAGGGATTTCTGTAGGCTAGGTTTTAGTCCACCAAAGAAGCGGTCAACCTTGAATTTTGGGGTAATGACAAAACTAGTGGTTTATTGTGCCAGTTTTGTGAAGTTTTGCTCATACAGACCAATATATTCATCGTACTTTTTTAGTGCAAGTATATATATTTCCATCTTAAGATGGAGGGTGCGGGGAAAATATGTATCAAAAAACATTTTCCCAAAATTCTTCCATCCAATCATCTCAATATCTTCCTCAAGATTCATATTTTTGATCCATATACACCACTGATCAGCTTCAACCTTTACACGATAAGCATTCAGAATAACCTTCTCTTGTTCGGAACATTAATGGATAGAGAAGATCTTCTCAATAGATTTGATCCATTGTTCAGAGATTTAGGAATAATATGGTCTATTAAAAGTAAGAGGCATCTTTCTCATGGATATATCGATTGTGAATTGTTATTTGGGGGGGGGGGGTGTTGTACATTCCTCTTGACCCATGTCTCTATTCAAAACATGAGTTAAATAAGAGAGTATCATGAAACGTTTTGTGATTCCTGCTCCCATCGGATTGAGAATTTCATTAGATCATTCATCATATTGATCTTCACATCGATTGTTAGCCCGAGTCCTCCTATTACTGGCCATTGGATAAAATAAAAAGAAAATTTTTTGTAAGTATTTTAAACTATTAAACACATAAAGGGGAATCCAATAAAAAAGGTATGACGTATAAATTAGCATTATCCCCTTAACATATGAATTTCTAAGATTCGATCTATGTTATCCCTGATCTACTCCCTAACATATATTCTTGGGGGAATTTTTTTGTTCCCATAATAATGATTCGTACAATGCTTATGAATTCACTAAAGCATATCCCCAGGAGTGTCGAACCAAGAGTGCAAAAAGGCCTGTTTTCATGCACCAGTTCCCTTTCGAGTCTAGCTCAATGTGGTGTTTTTAGGTTTTAACCCTACATACATTTGTACTAGATCCACCTCAACTTGTTCATATCTATATTGGGATATATTTTTTGGATAAACCACTTACAATATACTCACAAAAATTTAGGTATTTGTTTCTTATACATAGCCTTATACCTAATTCTTTCTCTAGGGTTTTCTAATCCCAATCCCAAAAATAACTAAAACTATCCTATGATACCAACTATAACAACCCAGGTCTTTATTACAAACACAAACATGATTTATTACATAAACTATCACTTAATACAACCCAAAATCTCAGGAGGTCTAGTGTATGTGGGGATTAGGAACATTGCATTATAACTTAATACATAATATAGAACATCTTTATGGAAAACTTTTTTTACATGACCACAACATTCCTTCATACTTTTCATTGCATGGAATAACCTGAGGACATACATATGAAAAGGGTGAGATATAAAGCCTAGTAAAGGAGTAAACAAGGCATAAAATTTAGAGAAAAATACATGTTAGTAAATAGATATACCAATTTATAATAAGAGAAACATGAACATAAAGGCACAACATTATATGATCATCATTACATGAAAATGTGGTAACAACTTAAAACACTGCATCATAGAAAAAAAGGAATCAGGTAATCCCCTATCCCATAATGGTGGAAAAATTTCCAAAAATGAATCAAGTAAAACCTTATCCCAACATGATTTATCATGATACTAAGCATTACCCAATTCATTGGAGTGCTATCACGGTGCACCCTTCATAATCATTTCATTCTCATGATTAAGTGTGCCACATATATCACATAACATGGATTCATTCAATATCATCATTTATTACATGATAATGTATTATAGAATACATATATTAAAGTATATAATTTATAATTATATGTTAATAAAAGTGAATATCCTTGATAGAGAAATGGTCATGGTATTCACTACATGATGATTTGGGCATGGAAAATCATGGTGCAATTTCAGCAGCGTAACGACATCACATGGGGATTCATAAAATGGGTTGATGAGAGTGAAAGGGGTCTCTCATAATTTATACATGAAATATTAAGTAATGGGATCATATAATTACATGTTCCAATATTATGAATTTTTAAATATAAGGCGTAACATAATAAAGATGCTTGAAGATAGAGGATGAATGAAATAACTCTTACCAAATTTAGGCATGGTAATGGGTGTACATGGCAGGGATTAATGAGAGATAAAGGGGTATATACTCATTAAAACATAATAATTTCAGCACGGGGGAGGTGAAAAAACATACTCCATCATTTTTAATTAAAAATAAAATGGGGTAACAATATAAGGAAACATGGATAAAAATGAGAAACGAAGGAAACCATTACTTGGATGTGTGATCCCAAAGGCTTGGGAGAAGCTTCTTGGGATCTTGGGGGACCTTATGAAAACTCCAGGGAGTGGAGAGAAGAGTTAGGATTATATTAATGTATTTTTAGTGAATATAAATGGGTTCTTGGGTGGGTTTATATAGGAAAGGATGGGGAATTCTTTAGTATTTAAGTTTTAGACACTACACGCTAAAACATTCAAAACCACAGAACAACCCATAGTTTTTTCCCATGTTTTATATCCAAAGGGAGTGTAAAATATTATTTTATTATACAAAGTTCATAATATATTTAAATATTTCCATTTATTATGTGTAGGTGATTCACACTCTCAAGGAAATGAATTAAAAATCATAAAATATATTATACTTTTTGGTGGATTCACTAAGGCATTGTAAAATAATTTAAATACATATAAAAAAACATTATTTTAAATTTAAAAGATATATTTGGTCAAATATACCTTTTATGGTATTTATAACATCATTATTAGGTTATTATGATGTCATAAAACACACTATATATTTATATACTATTTAATATTTAACCAAAAAATAGACTATCTTAGAAAATTATGAAAAATTCACCGTTGGATAATTTTGATTTCATGTTTCAAAAAATAATATTAATTTTATCTAAATAATTTTCTAAATAAGTAAATTTTCACTCTTAAAACGAGAACTAACATTTATTGAAAAATGACAGGTTTTGATCAAAACAATTTTTAAACATTGGAAAAAATTACATTTCACTTCAAAGAAGTTATATACTAATTTTTTATTAATAAAATTAATTTGAAAATAATTATTTATTAAAGTATTAATTATTTAAAAATAAATAAATTCTTTAAAATAAATTCTTTAAAATTACACTTTTTTTATCATATAAAAATATAACTCTTATCAAACTGATTACTTAATCTTTTATAGATAAGGAAATGATATAATAATTATTTATAAGAATTTTTTTTATAATATTATTAATAAAAACCATATTTTAATATAATAATGTATATATTTCTCAAAAGTTCCATTTTACCAAAAAAACAATTTATCAAATTCATTATTTTTTAAGAAAGACTATTCCCATAATGGAATTGATGGAATAACACTTTTATTTATATAAAGGGATTAAACAATAAATAAATAATACCTTATTACATAACCCCTTATAACACCTGCATAACACCTAAGGTTAAGGTGTGCGATAGTGATAGACTCTTGGGGTCGCTCGGATAACATTGCCTGAGTTGTAATCTCTATTAATATGAACTTCTCTCATAGGTGATTCCATTAAAGCATAATGTATTGAAACATAGATTGTCCTTGGTCAAGAGAGAATCCCAACGACACTACCTCTTTTTCAAGCTCTGAAAAATGAGCTTCATATGGCCCGAGTCTACAATATGAGGCCATCCTTTCCTTTATCTGGGTCAAAAGGATTTTTTTAAAACCTTATATTTATACTAGTTGTGTGATCTTTGTTTAAAGGATATATTATAAACGATTATGATATATAACGGTCATTTAAACCCAATAATAAAAAAATATTCCATGCGTTTTCAATATCCATAAGACATTAAAAGAAAGGGAATTTTATTCATAAATTATCAGGTCATTACATGGATTCTCTATATAGGCAATGTTATTAGTCATAAATTGAGTCAAATTATCCAATATAGATATAATTTATCCAGCACCAACTACAACTCCATTTTCATTATCTTTCCCATGAGTAAAATCCCTAAATAGGTAACATGCAAAAATATGGTTTGCATTTCATCCATTAGATGATATTTCTAAATAATATAATACACTATATTAGTTCATAATATTACAAATCAAGATGTATAATTTCAAAACAAGTGAATCAATTAACATAAATTGAAAATTTATGCATAGGTAATTTCATAATCATAAGATTAGTATCATTGGGAATATCTTCTCATTATAAATATATCTTTGAATATTTCATTATAGTTTTTAATGAGTGTTTGAATCAACTAAAGAATCTCCCTAATGAGTGTTTATTTAGGTGTGTAGTATTGGACCCACTCATCATGCACTAGTGACGATCAACTTGATATCAAATTCACCCCTTTCAGATTTGATACCTATAGTTTCATTTGTTTTACAACCACATCAAATTTCCAATATCCAGATAGGGACTTATTTTTTAGGAAAACCATGTAATATCTAGCTTAAAAACATCATAATATTATAATATAATTAGTCCTGTCCATAGAGTGGGTCATAGGATTATATTATCTAATATATATTTTTATAAATATAGCTCCTGAGGATTATATTAAAATTACTATGATTCCAAATATAAAAATCATAAACCTGGTATCCTAGATTCGATGGTTTTTTTTATTAAATTGATAATAAATACAAAATATCACATCCTAATGGATTGAATAGTTTAGTTGACATAGAAAATTAGATACATGCTTAACTATAACATTACATTAGAAAACATAAAATTGAACAATATATTTTTTTGAGAATGTTATTAGTCTATCTAGAATATCCTAAATTATCATTTGTAGTACATTTTTGGGTATCCTAGGGAATGGAAAAAAATCAAAGGGAGATCTCAGATGTTTGGCAATGGAATTAATACAATAGAATCTATCGTAGAAAAAATAACAAATGAATTATATAGAAGGAAAAAATTATGATCAAATAAATCCATATAAACAATTTCATGATCTTGAAAATTTTATATGGATAATATTACAATATTAATAATCACATGTAAATCAATAACCGATATCATAATTATTGAATGCATTATGTGAGACATCTTAAACTTACCACTGAGGCATTGTAATCAGACCTCTTATATAAAGGGGTTTGGACAATTCCAAATACACCCCCTATAATTTCTCTTGATACATACCGATGAATAGAGGTGCTATTTGATTCTAGTCCTTATTTGTTACTTAATAATTCTAACACATTTATCATATAAATAAACAATATAACTTAATCAATATGCCTTAATAATCAAAAATTATATATATCGAATGAAAAATAATACAGAATGTCAACACTTTACCTGATCAAAATTATCATAATCCATCCATATAAATTTGGTAGATAGTATTAAGAGTGTATATCCATATTAAATCATAAAATTCATCAAATTATTTTTACATAAATAAAAAAACTTCTAAAATATCATTGGAACATTTTTTGAGGAAAATACCCACTACATTTTGTAATCACTTAATTAAAATATAAAAAAATAAAAAATATTAGGGAAAAAATTTATTTGGAATGAACCACATAATATTGTAAAGGAATATTCAAATAAAATATTATTCATGATGGTGGAAAAAATCATTCATGAGGTAAGTGTAAAAGAAAATATTACATTCACACCTCTGGTAAAAAGTGCCTCACATAGAAAATGATAAGAAGATTCTTTTTAAAAAAAATTATTTAAAGTAACTAAAAGGGGAAAATGACTTTAATAAATCATTAGAGGATATAAAAAACATTCAATATTAAATTTTAAATAAAATATGTAAATGTAAGAAAAAAATCTCAACCAATTTGAAAAAAAAATTCGGATTTCCATTAAAACATTTCATTAGTCTTTTGATTTCCAAAGAAAATAAAAAAGGAAATAATACATTAAAACTCTAGAAATAAAAAATAGAATATGAATATTAATGGGGATTAATATAGAAATATTATATAATTCCACCAAATGGAAACTTATTAAAAAGTTTGGAGATAATACGCATTATTAAAAATGAAAAATAAATAGGAACCCTTTATAAACTAGGTAAAGGAAACCCCATTACAGGCCTACTGGACTAGAGGCACATATCCTTAATATTTAGTTCCCTAAAAGCCTAGTGAGACAAAACCCATTAAAAACCAAAAAACATAAAAGGTCCAAATCATGAGCCCATTGGAATAAGACCAAAATAAAAAATATATCATGACCCAAGGTCAAGCACCAGAGTCAACTACTCTAGCCCCAGTAACCAGCTCCTCTGTCTCCACCCACAGCCATATTGACAAAGTCGAATTCCACTAATGTAATCTTAAATATAAATAATATCGAATAAAGATGAGATTAGGAAATAAACCCTTATCTGAGGTCTGACATTCACTGTATGTGATTTTAGCCTCCTATATAAAAAATTTAGATTTATTATAATAATATAATATAATAGTATAAATAATTAAAATATCATACATGAACCAATTTTAACATTTCGACGCCTATTTATTAATAATTAATTATTAAAATCTTGGTTTTTATGTATTTATTGTTTCATTGTTCTTGTAAGTTTCAGTTCAGTAGTTTCGTTTCTTGTATCTTTATCATGATCACATCATATCTATAATTTCAATCATGTTATACATATAATATTTATTCATTATACATATAATTATAATAATGCTTGAAATGTTGACATGAAAAATTAATCACATCGCTTCGTGGAGGTGGTGGTCCACACTTACGCTCAAGCGATGATAATATTTTTTAATGAATATCACGGTAAGAAGTTAAATAATATATTAAATTTAAAATATGCATAATTATTTCACAAATATCATATAGATACATTATTTTAATCTTTATAACCATCCAAGTAAAGTGGTGACAAAATCTTAATTACACAATTATGTGGAGACAATAAGTTTTACTTACGCACAAGTGATATTTCTGTTTTCCCTAAGTTGGAAAAGGGATAAATATGAGTTTTTCCACAATAGTAATAATATTTAATTATACTTAATATATATTTTTATTATAAGGTCATTTTTATATAATATTTTAAGGAGGTGTAAAAGGAAATAAATTAAAAATTCTCTATTAAATGTTATACATATTATTCGGAAAAGCATTTTTAGCTTACACATTAATCCATACGGGTTGTTACTTTGATGAGAATAGAACCTCAATGTTGTGGGTAGGAATATTAGATTGTTATTTGGGAAAGTATTGTTCAATATAATCATATCAAGAGGTCTGAATAAAATTGGACATGTGATTCCCTTTTATAATGAGGGAAATGTCACACTTGGTATTACATAAAAGATATTAATAACATTATGACTTTTTCTTCTGGAAGTGGAACAAAATTTTCAAATATTTGAATTAGATAATTTCAAGATATAAACTAATCAAAAAAAAAATCGAAAAAACTAATTTTAATTTATACCCTTATCTCTTCGTTTAACCACCGGTAAACATGTTTTATCCCCAACTATGTTAACAATTTTTTACTCTTTTTACTATTTAGGGTGGCAAAAAATTAATTTGACATTATAACATAATATTAGTTTTTACTCCATATTTTAAATACATTTGTATAGATAATATTTTAATAATTGGAATAAATTAATTTTACTACAATTGTGGAAAACTCAATGAAAACCAATTTTAAAAAATGATTTTCTTAATAATAAAAATGATTTTAAATAAAAATAAATTATAGTTTTGATCCAAAAGTAATTAATTGGATTATTTTGAACCAATGAATATATGTTTTTCTATAAAATCAAAAAAATGAAGGAAATCTTGAAAATACTTAATTAATTGAAAATAATGAAAACCAATTATTATTTGGACAAATACATTACTTAGATTTCTAAAATGTTAGGAAAATATTTCTATGTTCAACAATATATTTTTATTTTAATTATATTAATTATTAAATAAATATATTTTTATATAATAAAAGTCCTCATGATCTTTCTATTTTTTCTTACATTATTTTAATTTCATAAAAATGATATCTTTTGTAAAAAAAGTAATTTTCACAATTAATCCAAAAGTTAAATATTTATGAAAAAAATTAAAAAATCATTCTATGATAATTCTGAAATGTTGGATAAAAATAATAATTTCTTCAAAATAAATTTATAGAATTTTATAATTTATATTTTGATCACTATCGTGAATTAAACTTTGTGTGTTTTATGTTGTTTCTCTATATAGAAAATCTTATTGTAATTAAGGATTAGGTGTTACACTAAGACTAAGGATAAGAAACGATATTCAAAAAATTATTCCAATTAAGAAAATGACATAAATATAAAATAAGAAAATATAATTTCTAGTATATGTCCCCTGATAAAAGATATGTTTTATTTATAATTTTAGGTGTTAATGATATTAAATAATAAAACTAATAAAGTAAAAATGTGCATGGAAATTCCAAAAAATTTTATAAAGTGATTAATATAACATGTAAGTATGTAATTATGTTCATCAAATTAAAATATTCAATAATGAAATGAACTTTACAATCCATGGAATGACACCTCAATTATTAGAGCATAAAGAACATACCCAAAAAAATATAAAAACTTCATCGAGACGCTCCAAAAATTAAATCTTTTAATAAATTAAAATAATTATTTAATAATTGCTTCATAATTTTCCCAAAAGTGTATGTGTGTGTGTTTAAATTTTATTTAAGTAGCAGATAATATTGGCAGACATGACCTAAGAATTTCCTAATTAAAATAGAATGGATGCTCCGAACCACCTACCAAAACCCATTATTGGTGAGCTCATACAACCTATAAATTCCAAAAAACATTCCTAAAAATTAATAAACCAAAAAACCCATTTTAATAAACTAATTTTTTTTTACTTTAAATACCTCAAATAAAACGAAAACCATCACAAATTGTATAAAATTATACCTAAGAGTAAATTAAATAAATCCATCAAAATAAAAAATCTAAAAAAACCCTTACTTCATCCCAAAAATTTAGAGAAATGAAATATTTGTTAATATCATAGGGACACCTAGGGTAACATTGAAAATTGTGAAATGTTTATCAATATAGTGATTGAATTGTATTAGAATCCCTTAGGTGTACCCGGAAAAAATGTGGAATAATACCTAAGCCTCGACAAAGTTTCTCCATGAATTTAGTTAAATTGAACCCAAATCCTTAATTTTTGAGTAACATAAGTGAATAAGAGGAATGGGTATTCCATCGCTTAAATAGTTCTCATCGCGTATTGACATCATGTATCTGAGGAAGTTGAGTCAACCAAAATAGGAAGGGGTGGCAGGGTGATCGCTCCCCTTGTTGTGTTTCCCAACACTGGCCAAACCCCCCTCTTTAGGGGTTTGGGTTTCTTTTTTCTAATCCCCCACTCTTTAAATATTACTCCCAAATAATAATAATTTTTTTAAATTTATATTTCATAGAAATATATATAATTGTAAAATTTATTTCTTATTATTATTATTACGTTATATATTTATCACATCCTGACTTAAAATTAATAAAAATATTGATGATAAAAAAATATATGGTATAATTATTTCATGCTATGATAATATATATATATAATTATAATACATATAAATTTATATAATTATTTTATAACCTAATAATGATGATAATTAAGAATCATGTATATCACACATCCATATATTTATTTCTTATATTTTACCATTTTTGAAAAATATCACATTCTCAAATTTTATTTATGTTAAACATGTTTACAAAAAAAGATCTATAGTTGTTTTATTTTATATTTATCACTTACCATTAATAATACTAATATTATCTTTTATGTAAATAAATATAAATAAAATAAAATAATTTTTTATGTGTCCTACTTGGTACCTAGTAGAAAACAACTGGGACCTGGTGGTCTCCTTTGAAAACTTCCTTTATTAGACATTTAATAGGGTACCTAGTGGCCTATATTGTTATAAAATACATAACATTGACCCCCAAAACTTCACAAAGTCTCTGTTTTACTACTAAGACCTTGAGAAATAAAAAAACACTCAACTTCATCATTGGAATTCAAATTCAAGTTTATAATTCATTATGAAAATGAAAAAAACCCATAGTTTTCACTATTAAATTTTCTGATGTAAATAAAAATATAAAATTTTATTAATATGACTAATAAATGGATCACTAAAATGTACAAAAATCAAGTTTGGAACATGGTGGATGCACCTAAAGAGAAAAGACTCGTATGGTGAAAGAGAATTTTTCATAAGAGAACTAACATGGATGGTAAACTATCTTCTTATAAATCAATCTTAGTGGAAAAGGGTAATAAGAGAATTCATGATATATATTATGAAGTGGCCTTTTTACAAGATGTGATGACAAAATCAATTTGGATATTTATTATAATATAAGTTCATTATAATTATGATATATATCAAATATATATCAAAACTGCTATCATTAATGGGAGTTTAGTTGAGGGTGTTTATATGATACTACATGAATGTTTTAAATTATCAAACAATATTTCAATGTTATGAAAGTAACCAAAAAAACTATTTATAGATCGAGGAAATCTTTTTAGAGTTGGAACATTCATTTTGATGATGTAATTAAAGTGTTTGGTTTCTTCATGAATGAAAATGACTATTGTGTATACTAGAGAATTAGTGGGAGTGATGTGGTATTTATGGTATTGTAAGTGAATAATATATTACCCATCTTAAATGATGTCTTGAATATAAATTTTATAGATTTGTGTCTTGTAAAGTGATTCTTAGTGAAATACATGGGTAAAAAACCAACATACTCAGTATGAAGATCTATAGTGATATATTAAAGAGGATTCTTTTTTAAATATAGATTAAATATTTTGGTAAAGTTCTACTGAAATTTATCATAGAGAACTTTGCGAAGTGTTTTTTACCTATGTTTCACAGTACAAGTCTTTGTAAGACTAAATTGCAACAGGAAAAGTGGGCATTTGCGATGGGTCATTTGCTATTGGTTAGTGTCTTGTCGCAAATACTCTGTCAGAAAGGTTTTTTGCGATGAGAAAACCAGCCCATCACAAATAATTAGTTTTTTGCGATGGGGAGATGGTTTCCATTGGAAATGGTTTGGCGCGACATGCATGCCAAAACATTGGAAAGAGTATTTGCAACTAGCTACAGTAGACAGTCGCAAATACCACTATGAGTTTCAGTATTTGCGATGAGATTTATACCCTGTCACAAATAATATGACAGCAGGTAGTCTTTTACGACGAGCACCGTCGCAACTAATCTAACCTATATATACCTTCGTCTGTTTTCCCTCATTCCACTCAATTCTTTACTTTGTTCTCTCTCTCTAGTTGAAATTTTTCTCTCAAAATTTTCATAGTTTAAAATTTTAATTCAGGGCATTAGTCACAGTTGATATCCTTTCAAATATTCAGTTTTATGGTATTTATCTATTTTTTTTATTTTTTACTTCATTTAATTTTATTTTATTTATAATTTTTTTTTAATTTTCTATAGATAAATTAAATTAGAATTAGATAGTTCTATTTATCATTATTTATGTTTATTTTTACCAATAATTAGGTGTAATTAGGCCAACGAGCCCGTACCCGAGTGGTAAGGACTCCTGCTTGGCATCCAAGAGACCGAGGTTCAGAACCGGGTAGAGGCGAATTCCCGGGGTACTATAGAAGTTTTGTAGCAGGTACTATAGTAGGTACTGTTCGGTATTGTAGCAGCCAGAACTATTCACCTGATTTGGGATTTTGGGCCACCAGTTTGGGACTACGGGTCTCAAGGGCCTTCGGGCCATCAAAGGCCTTCGGGCCATAGGGTCTTCAGGCCATTGAAGACCATGAAGTAGCCCAGTTCACACAGAGTAGGCCCCAGAAGAGGATCAGAGCAACAGTAGCAGTAGCTAGAAGCAGAGCTAACCGGATTGGATGAATGAGAGGGTATGGAAACCGCCATCGGGACCAGGCACCGTGCAGCTTTGTACGGGGCAATGCTTGCCGATCAGCAATGCAGGTGGGGAGCTAAAGGAGATCAATGAAGCAGATGCAAGGGAGGGGCATTTCTAGTGGGCTGGGCCTACGGGTCCTGTAATGGTCATGGTATGCCTCTGGGCCTTCGGGTCATGTATTACGGGTCTTGTCAGGCCTTGTGCCTTGGGCATACGGGTCATGTACGTGTTCCCCTTCAACCCTTAAAAGGGGGATTATCTATAATAAAAATAAAAAAGAAGGCCTTCGAGCCATTCAGAGTAGGTGTAATTAGTATGAAATTGTATTAATTATCAGTTATTATATTAATTATTAATAATTGGTATTAAATTATAATAATTAGTATTAAATTATAATAATTAGTATTAAATTATAATAATTAGTATTAAATTATAATAATTAGTAATAAATTATAATAATTAGTAATAAATTGTAATAATTAGTAATAAATTGTAATAATCAGTAATAAATTGTAGAAATTAGTAAAAAACTATAATAAATTATAATAATTAGTAATAAATTGTAAAAATTAGTAATAAATTATAATAATTAGTAATAAATTATTATAATTAGTAATAAATAGTAATAATTAGTAATAAATTGTAATAATTAGTAATACATAGTAATAATTAGTAATAAATTGTAACCATTAGTAATAAATTGTAACAATTAGTAATAAATAAAATAAATTATAATAATTAGTTATAAATTGAAACAATTAGAAATAAATTTCATCAATTAGTAATAAATTGCCACAATTAGTAATAATTAGTAATATATTATAATAATTAGTTATAATTAGTATTATATTCTAATATTTAGTAATAATTAGTAATCAATTCTAATAATTAGTAATAAATTCTAATATATAGTAATAAATTCTAATAATTGGTAATAACTTCTAATAATTAGTAATAAATTGAAATAATTAGTAATAAATTGGAATAATTACTAATAAATTGCAACAATTATTAATAAACTACAACTATTAGTAATAAATTGCAACAATTAGTAATAAATTGCAAAAATTAGTAAAAAACTGTAACAATTAGTAGTAATTTGTAATGAATTCAACTAATTAGTAATAAATTGTAAGAAATTGTAAGAAATTGTAACAATTAGTAAAAAATTAAAATAATTAGTAAAAATTAGAAATAAATTCTAATAATTAGTTTTAAATTGTAATAATTAGTAATAAATTATAATAATCAGTAATAATTAGTAATAAATTGTAATAATTAGTAATAAATAGTAATAAAGTCAAATAATTAGTAATACATTCTAATAATTAGTAATGAATTATAATAATTAGTAATAAAATCTAATAATTAGTAGTAATTAGTTATAAATTCTAATAATAGTAATAAATACTACTAATTGATAATAAATTCTAATAATTTGTAATAAATTATAATAATTAGCAATAAATTATAATAATTTGTATTAAATTCTAATAATTTTAATAAATTTATAATAATTCTCAATAGATTCTAATAATTTGTAATAAATTACAACAATTTGTAATAATTAGGAATAAATTGCAACAATTAGTAATAAATTTCCACAATTTGTAATAATTAGTAAAAAATTATAACAATCGGTAATAATTAGCTACAAATTTTAATAATTAGTAGTAACTTCTAATAATTAGTAATAAATTCTAATAATTGTAAAAAATTCTAATAAATTATAATAATTAGTAATAAATTATAATAATAAGTAATAAATTATAATAATTATTAATAAATTATAATAATTAGTAATAAATTACAACAATTAGTAAAAACTGAAACAATTAGTAATAATTGGTAATAATTAGTAATAATTAGTAATAATTAGTCATAAATTCTAATAATTTGTATTAAATTCTAATAACTAGTAATAATTCGAAATAAAATCTAATAATTAGTAATAAATTCTAATAATCCGTAATAAATTATAATAATGATTAATAATTACTAATAAATTCTTACAATTAGTAATAATTTTCAATAATTTTCTATAATTAGTAAAAATTAGGAATAAATTGTAACAAATTGTAATAAATTGGAATAATTTCCAACAGATTGGTGGCTCCCTTTTTCCCAATGCCTTATCCACTTATACATTTTCCCACTAAAATCACTATAAAAAATCTTTCCTTAAGTACGGATATCAATTTTCATATGCAGGATAATGGAGAGCAGTTTAGTGAGCTCTTCCTTCTCTCCACCATCGTGCATACGAAAATGGACATGCATATGTCGTGGCATATTTTTCATACTAATTTCATTCATAGAATGTTGCAAGGAGATGAGATGTCGGGAAAAAGAGGCTCTTTTTTCTGACGACACATCTCCACTGTCTCCGACTAAAATCGTTATGAAAAATCCATTGAGACATCGGAATATCCATCTTCATATGCCTGATAATGGAGAGAAGCAAGACAAGGCCTCCTGATTATCCATATTTGTGGATAAAAATGGATATTTGTATGCCTAAGCATATTTTTCATTGTGATTTTAGTCGAAGATAATAGAGATAATTCATCAAGAAAAAGAGGTGCCTCCAATCAGTAAGAAATTGTGTCGTTGTTAATTAATAATTATTAGTACAAATTATCTTTAATCTATAATAATTAGTAGTGATTAAGATAAATTATTTTAGGTCTGTGTAGATTAGTATGAAAGTTTTAAAAAATACTACAAATAAGTATGAAATAAAAAAATTATTATAATTTAATAAAAAATGGAATTTAATTGTATTTTTTTGGATAGTGTTTTTCATATATCAAGTTATTCAAAAAAAACTAATTATTTTAAAAAATTTAGAGAAATATGGAACAAGGAAGTCAACAAAAATCATTATTAGATGATCACACTTAGATAAATCAGTGCAAGAATCCAAATGGTTCTGGTTTAAATCTTATATATATTGAGGGTGATGAATCTTTCTTATCATTTGCATCATCTAAACCATAATTTTTTTTATAAGAGATAACAAAGTGTCCTTATAAAAATGTTCTCTGATGATTTTTGACACATTTGACAACATTAGAGGTCATTTATTGCATTTTGGTTTTCAATCAGATTATGTTTTTTGGTATCAACATGTTGAACGCAGTTCCAGATAAGATGCTAATTATTTGGTTCCAGATCTATCACAATTTCAAAATTTATTAAAAGATGTGGAAGGTCCATCTTTTCAATAAGCTAAAACTCAGGATGATATTAATTTAACTCCTGAGCTGGAACTATCTCATTTTTATGAGTTGTTGATGTCCGTTGAGGATGCCTTATATCAGGGTTGCAAGATAAGAAAAATTGAAGCAGTTTCTAAATTTATTGCTACTAAATTAGATAATGGAATGTCAAATAGCTGTTTTTATTTGATATTATCTTCAATAAAAACACCGTTACCTAAAAGAAATGTGTTTCCTATAAATTTCTATGAGAGAAAGAGGTTGGTTCGTAATATGGTTCATGGTCATTAGATTATTCATGCATGTTCAAATGAGTGCATCATATATTATGGTGAAAAATATTTGTTACATAGTTTTCCCACATGTGGACAATCAAGGTAAAAAGAGGCTCAAAAAGGGAAGTCTGGATTCATTCCTGTAAAATAATTGAGATATTTCCCACTTACACCCAGATTACAACATTTATTTATGACTCAAAACATAGTGACATTGATTTCAGGGAACAAAACCAATATTCCAACTGGTAAACCTTAAATCATCCCTTTGATGGTGATTCATGAAAAACTTTTGGCCAAGTGCATCCGTATTTTTCTTTAGAATCCTAAAACGTGTGATTGGGTTTTACTATATGCAATTTTTGTCCATTTGGTTCTTATAATTGTTAGTATTCATGTTGTTCTGCCTTTATAACTCTGTACAATTTACCTCCTTGGATGTTAATGAAGAAACCATTTATCTTTTTGACTTTATTAATTACAAGACATCTGAAAAATAATACTGATGTTTATTTAAAACTGTTAATTGATGAGTTAAATTCATTGTGGAGTAATGGTGTCTGTAAATTTGTTGTTTCTGTGAAACAATATTTCTTGCTAAAAACTGCATTGATGTAGACAGTTAGTGACTTCCTAGCATATGGCATGTTATATGGATGGATTACACATGGTAAAAAATCATGTTCATGTTGTACGAGAGACAGAAAAGCATTTCTGCTCACTAATGGAAAAAACAATATTTTTTTGATTGTCATCATGGATTCCTTCTAAACTACCATCCTTCTTGGAGAAAAAAATATAATTTTAGAAAAGGAACAGTTGAATGAGATGGACCACCAAGTACAGAGTTAAAATCAATTGTTTCTTCATTACCTCCCACCACATTTAGACCAACAATAAACTATCAGAAAATTGGTGGCTTTGGGAAAAAACACAATTGGATAAAACAGTGCATTTTTTGGGATCTCCCTTATTGGTCTGATTTTTTGGTATATCACATGTTGGATGTCATGAATATTGAGAAGAAATATTTTGATAATTTATTTCATACAATTTTGGATACACCAGACAAGACCAAAGATAATGAAAAGTTACAATTAGATTTTCCCCAAATTTGCGGGCGACCAGAACTTGAACTGTTTGAAAAATTCAGATCACAAAATTTAAGGAATCTAGAAGAAGAATATACATTTTCCAAATATAATTGATTGTTATATTTTTATTTTATTTAAGATTTGAGACTTCCATATGGTTATGCTTCCAATTTGGGATGATGTTCCAGAAATGGTCATATTACCGAATTAAAAAGTCATGAGTGTCATGTAATAATGGAAAGAATTATACTATTTGGATTAATAAATTTTTTGAATACTATTATTTTGGATGCTCTAACAGATATATCATATATTGTTTCAAGAAATTTTTGTGGTGAAAAGTGACTACAATGCATTAACCAGACTATAAGAATATGTTTTTTTTAATTTTAGTTAAACTGGAAAAAGTCTTCCCTCAGGCTTTGTTTGACTCAATAGAACATTTAATATTACAATTTACATAAGAATAAAAAATTGTAATTTTAGAAATGATCCTATAGGTGTACTCATTTAAAATATTCAGGCTAAAATTGAAGAAAAAATTATGTAACAAATCATCAGTTGAAGGTTCAATTGCAGAAGATTATTTGAATGAAGTAATTCATTTTTTCTTCTCTCATTACATTCAATACGAATATCTCCTAAAATACAACCATATGGTCCGTAAAGAGAGAAATTTTGATGATTAAATGGGAAATCAATTATCAATTTTCAATCAGTATGAAATTCGCTCGGTAGCGTTCATGCACGATAGATTTCAGATGATGAAAATCACAGAGCTAATACATATGTTCTGCTCAAATATGAAGAAAAGACATCATTTTTACAGTGAGTGCTCCTATAACTTATTATATAATATTTTTATAGTAAACTAATCATATTTTATTTGTAGGTTATACGATTATCATATCAATAAATAACTTCCACAAATTATAGCAGTTTTACTTGAACAACATCGGCAAAAAAATATTCCTACTAGTTTTAAAAACTGGTAAGATAAATAATTTTTTGTTAGACAAATAAAATAAACTTATTATATATTATATTGAAAAAAAAATTAAAAAAAATTATGAATCTAAACATGTTTATAAAATTGATATTTGATTGTGTGTATTGAATAACCCACCATTAAAATGGTTAAATCCTATAATGAATAGGTGGTGAATGGTTTTAGATTTAATACACGTGCATATGGGGAATCAATAAAACAATGAATAATGGTTTTTTCTTGATAGGATCTCATCATAGAATAACTGAAGTTGACTTTTAAAACATATGAGAAGAAATTATTGAACATTGTTATCTGGGACAACATTACATAATGATGCTTAAATGTCAGTGGTTGGACATTGAGAGAGTATTTCGTGTTCATCTGACCCATGGAATCCTTGATATTAAATATAAAAGTCCTCTTATAGTAAATGAACCATTTTTATTGGCTCATCAGGAACATAAAATTTATTATTCAAAATATTTTACTACTTCAAGAGAGTTGATTGATTAGTGGATCATAATAAAAATTAAATCTTGAGAAAATCAGTTTACTCAAAGTGAATGTGGTTCTGATGAAGTGGAAGGAATTAAAATTTTTCAAGAGACTACTATAAATCCATCTTTTTCACAATTAGACACAAATATTGATGATAAAACCCCACAGTTAAGGGATAATTGTGATGATGATGTTAATGACGTTAGAAATGAACATGAAATGAAAAGAGACGATAAAGCTGAAACTCATATAGAAATTGATGATGAGGAGGAGGAATATGAATACATTGATGTCATCAAATACAAATATAACGATGAAGATGAACATTGACAATATTAAATACTGGTTGTAATCATACATAATATATATCTATATATAATAATTTTTTTCAATTATTTTCTAAAAATAGTCGTGTTGTGCTTTAGATAGACGAGGATATGTTTCTTGTGTTGGAGGAAGCTAATCTTCCTTTGGATGACTAGGATGTTGGATCATCTAACCATCAGACTACTAGCAGTTCGGGGGGGGGGGACTTGGAGGGGGTGTGGTCTTTCGTTCTTGATGAAACCTGACCCTATCCCTAAGCGATGTCCACATCTTGGCTTCGATCCACTCTTACAGAGGTATGTTCACCTGTGTATTTTAGTTAGTTTTCAATAATATATTTATATACTATTTTTTTTATTTGTTCTTTTTTCACATATTTACACATATAGTTACTGGATAGAGAAGAACTATATTGCATAATTATTTTTCTAAAGCGTGGGTCTCATGGGATCAGATTCTCGTTGATGTGTAACACTGCATGTTTGATCTTTGGCTGGTACGTAAATAATTAATATTTCTTTTTAAATAAATTTAATTAATAACTAGATATTATAAATTATTTTTAGGGTTTATGGTATCCCCTAGATGAGATCTTGCATGATGTTATCTGGAAGCCATGGTCGGGAACTTTGTGTGAGCATTGTTGTCAGTTTTTGAATAATTTGAGAAGGAATGAAATAGGGAAATGAGTGATAGAGTTTGATGAGTCTTATCATTCCCACTGACCTGATTACATTTTATATCATGTTTGGGGTGGATAATGTTCATATTGGTTGGGTGGTTGTTTTCAGAGGAGATCATCAGTAGGTTGAAAAAACTAGGGGAGACAAGAGGTGACACATCGAGCCAGTAGTTGTACATTCAGTACACATACAGAGAATATGGTAAGTAATTTTTTTAATATATTTTATATAACATTAAATGTAAATGGTTTATTTTAAATTCAAATAGGCAGAAGAACAACCCAATATTTTAGATTTCGATATTTATAGGAGGATGCATAGTGATTTGACCACTGGAGAGATTAGAGGTGCTCCCCAGTGTTAGATTGTGGCCAGTATATTTCCTTTTTGAGTTTAAAATTTAACTATAATTAATATTTTACCCATTTTAATTTTAAATTGAAATTGAATGAGTCATATGAGGTCATGATGTCTTAGAAACAGACTGAGATTCAGACAGAGACTGATACTCAGACCAATTTTCATCGATTTGATGAGACAACATGGATGCAGGAGACCCAGTATACCTTTGAGAATGGCTGAGTTGTTGGTATCAGCTCTCAATTGATGTCTTTGGATTATTATGGCACCGTTGTGATGTCGGAATCTATATCGAGAGGAGCTCATGAGGAGTCATCAGCTTCTTCGGCACAATAACATGAGTAGCTATGAACTTAAAGTGATTTTATAGAGAGTATGCATAGGGAGAAGGAGTAGATGTCTCAATGGCAGCATCAGAAGTAAAAAAGAGCTCCTACGACAACAGAAGTAGTAGATGTAGGTGGAGATGCATCGATGAGTGAAGTAGCTGGAGTAGAATCATTTGAAGTAAATGCAGCATATGACTTGTGGTTTTGGGATGGAGTTCCCTCCACCATCTCCTCCAACTCCTCCAAATGACCCTTCCCCTCTGTGATCTATTTATTTTTTATGATAAAACATTTGAATGTAAATTTCGTTTGTAATATTTACTGTCTATATTTCTATAAATTTTGTTTTTATATTGTTTTTAATATTACATTTTTTTTATTTTTTATTAATTTTTTTATTATTTTTTTACTTTATTTAATTTTTTTATTATTTTATTAATTGTTTTTTTTATATTTTTCGTGAATATTGAGGTATTTTTAATTTTATAATTTTTTTTATACTAGTAATATTAATAATATTATTTTATTAATATTCATAATAATATGTTGGAAACCAAGAGAGAGAAGATAGAGAGAGACTCTTAAAGCACAGTGTTGAATGTGCATCCAAAGAACCCTAATCTTTTCTTTATGGCATGATCCTTGATTTATATTGAAAACCTCTATGTGATAAGGGCATCCTTTGACCCGTATTGGTAACGAAATGTTCTAATTGGAGAAGTTGAAGTGCATGGGGAGGATGCTATCATGGAGGAGAACACTAATCGTTCTCTTGTGGGATGATCTAGAGGGATTTCATTCCTTGAATAACAAAAAGGCACAGATCTATATAAAGAATCTATGTAGAATCCTCCCCCCCCCCTCATTGGGAAACTTGATGATTGAGGATTCCTAGTGGAGGCTGATCTTGACGCACTACAACAACACACACAAATGTTCAAATTCTCTATTATGGGGTGTATATTCTATCTAAAAGGTGACCATCCTTGGCCATTTATTGAATTATAACATCATATTGCACACTATTGGGGTATCTTGAATTGGAAACTCATACCAATAGGAATAGGTTATTTTTATATGCTGTTACAATCATAGGATGATCGTGACAAGGTTTGGAAGAATTGAAACATTAATTTGAAGCCATGTTTCCTTAGATTATTTGATAGAGACTATACCTTTAACCCACATACACATATGAACATCATAGAACAAATATGGGATAAATTGAATGGTCTCAATTGGTACTTTCGACATCCCAAAATATGGAATGACATAGTTTCATTCATTGGTTATTCACTTAAAATTGACCAAAGAACATTAAATGATAAATTGGGTCTATTTGTGAGAGTGATGGTTGAAATTAATTTGTATTCAATATTTCCTAATAAAATTTTCTTCAATTCTAATGACTATAGTGCTAAAATCAAAACTGTGTATGAGATATAACCTCCCTTTTGTGAGATTTGTAAGATTATTGGGCATTCAATATCACATTTTAGGGTGGTTAGGCAATAATTTAATCAACCAACTCAAAATTAATGGAAGGAAATGAGAAAAAATAAGATAGATAATGCCCATGTGGTGGACATCCCTGAAACCTCTAAAAAGATATGTGAAATCTGGGTTACAAATTGCATAGATTTACCCCCATAGAGGAAATTTTGGGAAATCTTGGGTGTACTTAGCTATGGAAGATGATATTGTTTCTAAAGAACACTACCTCTTAGAAGAAATAAAAATTTCGGTCATCGATACTATTAGGCTATTCCATAAAGACCATGATATTGTATAAGATAGTACCTACAAGAACTCTATAAACTCTTTTTAGAAGGTGTCATCCTCTATTATCAATAGATGCAATGAATCTGGTTGCAATGCCCAAAAGCATGTGATCTTCACTTGGAAAACGTTAGGTGAGTCCACACCCTAGGTTCTGAGCACTGCCCAGATGTATGGAATACCCAGTGTGTATGCCCTTGTTGCAGCAGGTGTGGAGAATGAGGTGAACCCTTATGAGATGGTGTCATGCCCCATTGCCAAAAAAATGCTCTAAATCTAGTGGCATGGCCGAAAATCCTCTTTTATCCACTGTAAAAACTGTGGGTGAGCCACAACTTTGGTTCTGGACACTATTCAGATGCAAAAAAACTACAGTATGATTGCCCATGTTATACCGGGTGTGTAGGATGTAGTAAACATCATTACACCTTCATTAATGGGTGTTTTCATGATGCTGGTAAACCCTGTTATGGCTATGCATGATAAAATTGGTTTGGAAGAAAACCCAATGATGTACTCTACTGATTCTGGTAAGACGGATGGCCCAAGTACTTCTAGTGTGAGCAATATTGTTCAACACGAAAAGCCTACTATAAATGAGTTAGGTACACCTTCTATTTCTCTTAACATTCATTCTACATGAGGTTCTCAAACAAAGGATAATAATTCTACTATTGTGAATTATGAGAATCTGATTATTATTCTGAATGTTGATCATACTGACATTTTTAATAATAATTCTGTAGATTCACTTGTGAATGCCTATATTCATGACTCTCCCAATGATACTTCTAAGGGATGTATTTCAATCTGCCCCTTCTACTTCTAAAAGTATGAATAAATAGAATACTAGCCCAAAAGATACTAAAAAGGTTAGAAGATCTTCTAGTAAAAATGGATCAGGGAGCAAAAAAGGGAAATCTAACTTCAAATCTAGGTTTAAATGAAGATTATTTTTTGTAATTGTATGGGTATTTCAAACTCTAACATGTTTACTATTTTAAATAGAATGATTAACACTTATCATCCAGTTTTTATTTCTATTACTGAGCCCAAAATTAATTTTTCCTCTAAGTACTCTCATTTGTGTCAGCATGGGTATTCTTTTATAGTTGAATAAAAATTTCCCCCGATGTAGAATCCCTTTTGACTTTATCACACTCATCTTTAGAGAATGTTAATGTTTTCAATATTTCTGAGAAAATATTTATTTTTGATTTTATTATTGATGGCCCAATATTATTCTTCTATTTTGTTTATGAAAAGAATAGATACCAAGATAGGAGGCCTCTATGGAATGACCTTACCTATTATGTACTAATATTAATACTCTTTGGTTTGTGATTGGGGACTTTAATGTTATTCTCAACTCAAGTGAGAAAATTGGTCCTTCTCATGCTGTTATTTCCATGAGAGAATTTAAAACTTCTATTGAAGATAATAATATTATTGAAATTAATAATACTAGTGGTAAATATACTTGGTATATAAGGAATTACAATAGGGTGGAGCCTCCAAGTTGGATAGAGCCTTAACAAATGTCTTTACTTTAGACAAATGGGACACTATCTTCCGCACCACCCTTTACAAGATTCACTCTAACCACCATCCCATTCTGGTCAATGTCGTCATCCGATATAATAAAATTTTGCTTCCATTCAGATTTAACAAAGTGTGGTTTTCTAATGTTTAAATCACTGATATCATTAAAAACTTTTGTTCTTCTATGTCACACAACAATGATGATTTTTCTTGTCATGATAAGTTAAAATACCTCAAACAGACTCTAAAAATTTGGTGTAGTTCTAAAACCAAACGCATTAACAAGGAAATTCTTCTACTTGAGGATGAGATTAATTAGATTAAAAAAATAACACTAGCTATGACTTCAGCATTGATTTGTCTCCTGAAACCAACCTTTCGGTAAAACTCAAATCATTACTCTCCTTTAAAAAGATCATGAGAAAAGAGGATTTTTAAAGCAAAATGGTTATTTGATGGTGACAGAAATACTAAATTCTATAAATATCTTCAAAGAGTTAAAAAAATCATGAAAACCACTAACTTTTATAAAATATGGGTACAACCTTTTATGTAATGAAGATGATATTGCTAATAATATTGTCTCTTACATTGAATCCTTTTTTAATTGTCTGGATAATATAAAATCCCTCTTACCCGAGGTCATTTCGATGGTGGTCAATGATGATGATAACATTTTTCTTTTAAGAAATTTTCTTTATCATGAAACTAAGGACATTGTGTTTATTTTGAATCTCAATAGTGATCTTGGTCCATATTGTTTTAATAATTGTTTCTTTCAACATTATTGGGACATTATTCATGTTTATGTTTACAAGATTTTCAAATATTTCTTCTCCAATGGTGTCATTCCTCATAGTATTAATGCATAATTTCTTTCTTTGATTCCAAAAGTGGAAAATGCTTCTGAGATTCATTTATTTAGACCCATTTCTCTCATTAACACCCTTTACAAAATCATTACAAAAATCATTAAAAATAAACATTCAACTATCATAGAAAAAATTGTCTCCTAGAACCAATTTGGGTTAATTAAGGGTAGATCCATCCAAGATTTCATATTTATTTCCTCTAGGTGCGTCAACACTTTAAACACAATTAATAGGGGAAGCAATATTGCCATTAATCTTGAAATTAAAAAATATTTTGATACCATGGACTAGAGATTTATCATTAAGGTTCTTCAAGGTTTTTTTAGTGATTCCTTTTTCACTAAAATAAGAACAGTGTTTAATTTGGCCTTAATTTACATTCTGGTCAATAACTTTCCCAGGGGCTATTTCAAATTCACCCAAGGTGTTAGGAATGGTGAAACCCTCTCTGCCATTACTTTCTATATTGTGGAAGACTATCTTAGTCAGTTGCTCTCTCATCTTGTGGATCAGACCAAACTCAACCCCATTCATGTTTTTAAGAATTTGAATGTTCCCACACACCTATTATAGGATAATGATATCATACTTTTCTTACAATGTGTTAAAAGAAAAATTAGAAACCTCGCATATTCTCTCTCTCACTATGAAGAGGTTTATATTCAAGCCATTAGTTTGAAAAAATCCTCTATATTCTTTGGAAAAAACTGTCCTACTAATAGGAAATGTAACATCATTAGTGACTTATGAATAAAAGAAGGTTCTTTTCCTTTCACTTATCATGGTGTTTCCATTTTTTGAGGCAGACCCAAGTCTTGTCACTTCTCTATAATAGTTGATCAAGTTCTTAATCTGCTATCTTCTTCTAAAGGTAAATCTATATCTATAGAAGGTATAATATTCCTTGTCAAATCTACTATTGTTTTTAAAATGTTTTACTCCAAGGTGGTCTATAAATGGCCTATTTGACTTATCAAAAAAATTAATACCTCAATCAAAAAATTTATTTGGACAGGAAGCACTCTTGAAAGAAAACTTGTGACTGTCCCCTAGTTAACTTATTTAATACCTATTGATAAGGGAGGTATTGGAATAAAAAATATTACGTACTTTAATGAGGTCCTTCAGGCCAGACACACTTGTAACCTTCTTAATAATAAATTTGATTCTATTTCTTTTTTCAAAAATAGATTCCTTGGAAAACTTAAGGGAAGCAATTTGAATTACCCAAACTCTTCTATATGGCCTTCCATTAAGAAATCTTTTTCCAACATTATGAATTATTCTATATGGATGATCTCTAGTGACTCATCCAGGAATTTTTGGTTGGATAACTGGATTGGTACTCCCTTAATATCTATGATTCTTCTGATCAAACCCATGAGAGTACCAAAAAATCAATTAGAGACATGCTAAACTATAAAATTATCATCTCCCTGAAACCATTATGCATTTCATTTACAAATACCCATTCTCAAACACTGATTATTTTTTAATTTTGGAGCCTTTTAATAATGGTATTATTAACTCAACAAAATTATTATCATTATTTCTTCAATTATAAAAGTGATTTTGGTTGGATAAAACTTTTCAACAATCAATGGATATAGCCTTCAAGATTTACTGTCATTTGGAACCTTTCTCAAAATAGATTTCCCATAAACAAGTGCCTTCAATAATTTGGAATTCAACTTTCCTAATGTATACTCTGAAATCCACAAAAAGAAGATAGTAATCATCTCTTTCTTTCTTGTGCCACTTCTTCTGCTATTTGGAACTATATTTTTGATATTTTTGATTGCAGATGGTTGATTCTTGACTCTATCAACTCTCTGCTAAAGAGATGTGAGAAAATGTAAAGTTCTTGTCAAATAAAGAACTTTTTTACTTGATATTCTTCCTGAGATCCATCATGTGATCTAGTATGATAGAAAAACTAATATTCATAACAATTAATCATAGATTCATAATTCAGGTCAGATGCGGATCCTTATTTCCATATGTGAGGCTGCATTGATACAAAGGTCCATGGTAACAACACTATCAATGAACTTGGAATTCTGTGTCATCTTCAGATTGAAGGAAATTTTTTCCAACCTCATCGCACTTTTGAAGTGTTCTGGAAAGCTCATTTTCAATGTTGTGTTAAAGTAAATATGGATTGTGATGTCAAAGGATATCCAGGTCCTGCAGGTTGTGGCGTGTTCTTTATGAATCACCTTGGTCAGATCCTCATATGCTTTCTTGGTAACTGTAGCATTTACTCTTCTATGGAGGTCGAAATGATGAGTATGATACATGATATTTCTTTCTCAAAGTAGCATGGTTGGAACAATCTCTGGATTTAAAGTGATTCTATTACCATTGTTCAAGAGATTTTGAATGGTTTGACACATCTTACACGGTTGATTACTACTCGTTGGATGGATTGCACTCTCTTACTTCTCAACATCAACTACGTCATCACTCATATTTATTGTGAAGAAAATATGTTTACTTATGGCCTTTCTAAAAAGGGAGTAAATCAAGACATCACCTGGCTCAATGATCTCCCCATTGATCTTCTCCCTCTTCATGATTAGTATTGTAATATGATTATATCTTTTAGACTCATGTAACCTCTTTCTTTTTTAATATTTGTGCCTTGGTCTTTTGGCCAAGCACCATCATATCCTCTAATAATAATAATATTATTATATTATCAATATTATTTTTATTATTAATATATGAATATTATTTTATTTTTTTATTATTTATTTTATTATTATATTATTAAATTTAATTTAATTTTTATTTTTAATACTATTTGTGATGGGTCCCGTCGCAAACATGTTTTCAAAAAACTCAGAAAGACTATTTGTGAAGAGGTAGCCCCATCTCAAATAGTATTTCTGTGTTTTTTGAAAAAGATTTTTGTGACAGATGTGCATACCATCAAAAATAGGGTTTTTTTGCGACGGGTCATCACAAAAACCCTTACTTGTGATTCCCTTTTCTATAATGGTCCATTTGCGACGGGATCCCATTGCAAATGACCTATTACAAATGTACCATTTTCTTTTAGTGAATCTAATTCTAAGGATTTATAGATAAGAAACTTGTATATGAATATTTTTACATCTTCCTTTGGATCTATCATGTATATCATGCTATGTACTCAATACAATGTCTCTTACTCTATTAGCATAATAATTAGATACAAATCCAATCCCTTTTCTAGTCATTGGATTATTTTAAAGAATATAATTATGGAGTTGAATAGAAGTAAGTATATGTTATTTATATTTAGAAGTGACGATGATCTCATTGTAAGGGTTCACACTTATCTTAGTTTCTAAAAAATATGGATGATATGATATCACAATTTTTTTTTTTAATCAATGGTGGAGTAACAAATTGGAATAATTTCAAGCAAACCATTATGAGAGACTCAATAATTGATCCAGACTAAATCGATTCATAAAATTATATAAAATAAGATGGTTAGATCAATAAATTAATTAATGGACTTAGAGCATTTCCTAGAACTAAGGGATTGAATGATATTTACTTTGATAATAATAGAGTTATTTCTCAGTCCAAGGGACCTCTATCTCTCCAAAGGCCCAAGTACATCCTTCAAAAATACCATCTCATTTGAGAAATATTTCGTGGGGTGGTATAAATTTCTATTTAATGGATACAACGGATAATGTAGTGGATTTATTGAGAAATCAACTAATTCAGTATAAGGATTAGGGTTATGAAAATCCTATAGGAAATACTTACATAAGATACTATATGTAATGGTTCTTTTCAATGTTAATATTTCATGGATTTAAAACAAATAAAATCTCCAGTTATCATGTATTCATGTGTCCCAAATATATTATAGAAATAGTGGAATAAAAAATCCTCTAAAATAATGAATTTTAGTTATACCAAATTGATGATCATCGTGGTGTATTAAGATATTGAATAATATATATATTAGAATCATGATATCATAAGTAGTGGAATATGTTCTATACTATGACATGTAAGTATATCACATGGAATTCCATACAGTCATTGGCATACTCAGGGTAGTATGCATTATATGAGTCCCCATTACTTGTGGTTGAAAAGATACTTCCCATGTGAACCTCTATAATGTGATACTTTTCTTAATCAATGGGTGGTTAAGTATATTGTTAATCATGTCATCAATTGTGTTTAACCAACATATGACTAGTAAGAAAATTATAACATCTAGTCCCTTGATTGAATTATACTAAAGAAATTCATAGAGATGCTTAGTTGACTGTTATGTGATGTTCTCAACTACTTAGATAAATTACATTTGATGTATTTATTGATACATTTAAATATAATTAAAATAATTTGATAGAAATATTCACAAAAATTTTGACTATAGTGTGGGTTTTTAGACCATTACATGATCTCGGTTGGGATACACCACATCATGGTGTTGTGCTTCAAAATATTATATGATATGTGATATCATATGGTTAAACCTTTTACCCATACCCCAAACTAACATTTATTATTGATTATAATTTTATAATAATCTAGTGAGGTTTAAAAATCCAAAATAAAATTACACATTAAAAATTAAAGAGATAATGGTTATAAGGATTTGTAACATATGACACATATATGAAATGTTCCATTTAATAGGTCAAATTTTTTGTTTCTAATTATTTCTTTTTCTTAAAAAATATAAATAGGCTCTTGTTTTTTGGATGTATGTGTGACTTGTGTCAAAATTCTCTAAAACTCATTAGGTTGAATCACCGCAACTCTTTTTTTGTTTTATCCTTTAAAATAAAGGTTTTAGAAGACCTTGGATTAAAGGGGTTCCTCTCCAAGAATTGGGAGATTCACATAGACCATGGATACCCTAGGAGGAAGAATCCTATTGATTAATTCTTAATGGTCATTATTGAGATAATGTGGTGAAGCTTGTATAGGTACAATCTGTAAGATTCCATACATTATTGAGGTGTGTTATTGTTTATGTTTTTGTTTACATCTCTTTATTTTGGTTAAAGAAATGTTGGCTGATAGTATATGGAGTCTTAGAGGTGTTACAGGGTTTCCAGAAATAGAATAAATGAGGAAAATATCCATCAAATTCATGTTTCGTTGTTGTTGCATAGTTATTAGTAACCGCACACACAAACCAAGCATGTGTGGAGGTGGGGTTCATGGTTTAAAAAAACCATGAAAGGGGGGAGGAAAAACCATGTGATGTTTGATAGATCCATCACACATAATCTGAGCATGGTTCCGCAAACAATGTGGTATCCCTAGGTAATCATGCACCCTATCCCCCTCTTGGATAGAGGGTGATGCATGGTTTGGCCAACTATGTGGCCAAACCATGTTCCCCTTTAAACATGGGAATTCACCACTTTTACCTCTCAGACCATAAATTTTATAACTCTATATTTCCATCATTTAACCCTATTGCACCTCAATTCAAGAACCAAACTCTCCCAAACTTCTCAAGTATCGATCTCCCTCATTTTTAAGCTGTTTGGAGAACCGTTGGTTTCGAATCAAAGCTTTGGGTTATTATAACACTCCTCTTCACTATATTTTTCATATTTAAGTATTTTGTAATTGATATTCTTCTTATAAATCCCTCAAACCCTTTTTCAACAGATTTTAGGATGGGTCGTTGAAGGCTGTTCAAATCCTTGTCCACAGGCTAGGTTAAGCAACCATTCATATTCAGGATCGAGGTAGGTGACCTACAAGTTATATCACGTAGTCTTGATTTTTGGTTTATCTAAATATGGTTGTGATTTTGTGTTTACTTATTTTGAATTTGATTCCATTAGTATGATTTGGTAAATTGGTTTGGTAAATGTTTAATCAAACCCCTCATGATCCTCATGGGATGGGTTGAGGTTGATTTGACTAGGTTAGGGGCCACCCAGGGGGTGTTTCACTTCTTGAAGTTTAATATTGAAATGATAAGTGTAGAATTTATTTTTTATGACCTAGATCCCATAATAAGTGTTTTTTCATGTTATATTGGGTAATTAATTGGAAACTAATGGTGATTTTATTGGTTGTTAACATGGAACTAAGGGTTTTTTGGAATATTGTGAATAGACCAAAGGAATTAAAGTAAATGGGTTAAATTAATTATGGTGGTAATTGAGAATGAGTAAATGGGTAAGACATAAAGATGATATATCCATTGAATGAACCATGAATTGTGAATGTTATTTGTATTTTTTTATTATGGTTTATTGAAATGGTTAATTTAATGAATGGTTAAAAAGAACATATACATGGATTGGTGGTATGTGGGATATTGGACTGAGGATCCTCCCATGGGTGGAGTTTTACGGAGTCTCTAAACCACACCCCTATAATGCATGAGATAGGGAGTCAGACTAATGCTCTAGGTCCCTAACAGTTTCATTGGATGAGACTACATAAGATGAGACTCTAAGGTAAGTGTAATGTAATAATTGTTTAAAAGGTTTCCCTAGTGAGATAGGGAACTAGTGTTATTTACTTATGCTTATTAGTAAAATGACATATTCTATTGTGTTACAAATGATTTTCCTAACCCTCAAATTAAATGATGTGAATGGTTTAAGTTAATATAGTTACCTAATGGATTAGTTTATCTTTTTTTTACCTTGTTATCCTTTTAGTACATGAATACACTCTAGAATAGATATTATTTCATAGACGTCATTGGTGGTGGCCTAATTATTTGTTCTCACACCATGATCAGGTCGTCATTGGGTACCTGAGAAGAATTAATAGTTGCATGTATGGACAATGAAAAGTCCCGATGATAGATGGTTGACTGGGCATGGGAAGTGCACTAGGGAGGGGACCAGACATGGTGTTGGAACCTGTTTTTGGGATTCTTCCATTTTCATTTATTTTGGGGTTTTCCTTAGACTTGTAACTATATGACATGACATGGAATATTTACAATTTGGTAATGGGATTATACCCAGTTTTGGGACATGTTTGTTAAAGCATGTTGTTTATTGTTAGGTTTCCATTATTTTTATTAGTTAATTATTATTTATTACTCTAATAAAGAGGTTATATCCTTCCCACATGATATGTTAGACACATACTGCTAGTCAGAATACTTCGGTGTATGGGGATACATGCCTGGGGTCATGTGTAAATCCAACTTGGTGCACTGGCTTATTGGAATCTAGGATGGGGACATTTCAAAGTGGTATCAGAATGGTTGTTTTCTAATTTATTAATATTTGGGGGTGGTATACAGGATACTAGGATGTGTCGGGCCTTAGAAATAATCTCATTCATGGGAGTAGCTAACCTATGTATGAGAGAAAACCCAAGTACCCAGGGTGGGATTGTTGTTCTCTATGTGTATTGTTATAATGGAATGACAATTCACCATTGGGTGATGAACTTTTCCTATGATGTGACTATTTTATGATATTTTTCTCATGATTTAATTAGTATGGGGTTGTGAATTCCTACATCATATTAGGCACCCAGGGATATAGATGACATGCATCATCGTAGGCCGCACTGGGAGGGTGTGTGGGACATGAAGGGTAGGGTTCATTTCATTTTCTTTGAAAATTTGAAATAAGTGGTGTCTAATAAAGATAATGTAAGTGGAAAAATAGAAATAATGTGAAATAATGGTTAATTAATAGTTCCTAATGGATGGTTATAAATGGGTTAAAAAAATTGGTAGTGAAAAGTGTAAAGATGGAAGGATGTATAAAAGAGAAAGATTTTCATTGTCAAAGTGAGAATAGTTAAAAAAGGGTGTTTTATAAAAAGTATATTTCTCCCCATGTTGACCATGACCGGTGGTAGGGATGGTTGAGGGTAGTGATCGAGATGTAATGGTACCCATTGGGATAGTGTATGATGAATGGGTTATTTATGGATAGTATAGAGCCTTATTTTTTACAAACTGTGGATGTTTTCTGTTATGTGTTCTAAGATGTGTGCTTGGCATTATAGGAAGATTCCACTATGATGTCATGTGAAGATTGGGATACAAGTGGATGTCACCAATAATGATCCTACATAAGTGGATAAAAACCCGTTGGTCCAGGGTAATAGGGGAGAAGATAAGTTCTGTGAGAACTTCACTCATTTTATGCAAATGATGGAATGGGACCCAAGGCGGGTTGTTCTAAGTATGTTCAAGATGAATAGGGAGTTTCAACTATAACACCATAAAACTTTTACTCGAAAAAGTGTAAATAATGCATCTATGTTCTTGATAGAGTCCATTCAAAATATTCTTGATCACTTAGAGACTCCTCCTAAGAAGAGAGTCTAGTTAGCGGGTTACATGTTGCGAGGATAAGAAAATAGATGAAGGGATATTCTGATTTAGACACAGTAGGCTTATGGAATGATATGGAAATATTTCAATGAAAAGTTTATAGAAAATCTCTATCTAGAGACATTGATATATTAGAAAGATATGGGTTATATGATGTTGAATCTGGGTTCAATGTCAATGATGGATTATGTTGGTCGCATCATTGAATTGAAACTCTTTGTTCCAACCTTGGCAGGGGGTGAGGCGGCTATGGCCTGATATTTCTAGGATTGACTTAGACATGAGATTAAGTCATAGGTGAATATCTACCACTTGAAGTGGTTTACTAAAGTGGTGGATCATGCCCTTCTTTTGGAAGTAAATGTCAAGGAGGATTCAGTTGTTGGTTGGGTAGCTCTAGTCAAGAGACCAAGTGGTGTGGCTTTTGAAGGTCAAACACACCACTTCGAGAGTTTACACCAGGTCAATGGGAGACATAGTAGTTAGAAGAGAGAACTAACCTCTCATGATAGTGACCAAATTTTCTACTATCAATGTGGAGGTTAAGGACACATGTGCATTCAGTGTCCCTGACCTCCAGTTAAGTACTGATAATACGTCAGGCTAGGGTACGTGCATAGGTTTTGTAGGAACCCTCGAAAGATTGATACTGATGGAGGATTGTGGTTGATATTGAGTGAAGTTCGGGGGTTGGTAGACCCATACAAGGAAATAATTTTTAGATCTACCATTAATACCAGTTGGGGTAATGGACGTGGTACTCTGAGATGAGAGTGTCCATATTAGTTGGTAGTGTACCACTAGGAGCACATATCAGAGCTCAGGGAAGAGGGAGAGGTCAGCTACATGCAGTTCAGCTTACTATTGGAGGTGGCGAGGCTAGGCCATTGACTTTTTGAGGTATGATTCACATAGATTCCACACTTACTAGTTCTTGTTTTGACACAGGTCACTTAAATTCTTTATTTTACATAGTTTGTGAGTTTTTTGGGCCTATTAGTGGAAAATATGTGTGATTTTATGTCTATTGACACACCATTGTGAGTTTAGAAATAAAATATACGGCAGTGTATGTGGTGTGCCATCGAGGATTGTGGGTACCATTTTCTTTGGAACTTGTTTATGTTAGAGATTTTGGGTTTTGATCTGATTTTTGGAATGGATTGTCTAGTATTGGGGATTAGATGGCTCTGCATTCTCCCGGTCCTCCCGCTTCCCTTGTTCCCTCACTCGCCCGGTGCTCGAAATTTCTAGGGTTTCTCCCTAAAACCGTTTTCCAGCGTCGTCACTTGCAAGCATCTTTTCCTCTTTGTTTTCTTCATCTTGTCATCCTTTATTCCATGTATGGATTCCTCTTCTTCGGATTTGGTTCGGCATTGGTGGATTCATCCCCTTCCCTCTCTTGCTCACTCGGTCAGTGCTCACGATTTCCATGGTTTCTCTCTAAAACCCTTATCCAGCGGCGCCATCGTCGCTCGAAAGGCTGCCCGCAGCGGCACAACTTCGATCTCCTTGGTTCCAACTTCTTCAGTTCATTCTTCTAAGGTTTCAGCCCCGGTTTCCCCTTTCTCCTTACTTGGTGGTTCTTTCAACGGATCTAATTCAACACCTTTGTTCTGTTTTCCCTTAGGGTTTCAGTTATCCTCTTTCTCGTTTCATGGCAGTTTAATTTCTCCCTTGCCCCTTCTCTGTCGCTCCTCCCTACTCTGGCTTCTGGGTCCTTTGCTCCCTTCCGGGTCGATCGGGTGTGATGGATACCAATGAGGATTTGGGATGTGTTTGGGGTACTGTAAGTGTTTCTGGGAAACGCGACCTATGGTGGCTTTCTCCAGTTTCAATGTTCCTTTGTATTTCTCCTATGAAGATGGTTGTGGTACTCTTTCTCTTTGTGGATGGTGACTTTCAATTGTGGATTCGGCAAAGATAATGGGGATTATTTTTTGTTCAACGGCTTTTGTTCAGTTTTTCTTCCTTAATGTTGTCAGTGAAGCTGTTTTCATCTCTGGTTGTTGGTATTTTTCATTGCTGATTATGATGGCTACCGTCCGTGTTGTTCATGATTGTGGAATGATTTCCCAATGGCTGGTGATACGATGATGTTGTTGTTCAGAGGTTTTCCGGTTATGGTGGTGGAAATAGATGAAGAGGACGTCGATGCGTATAGTTCAGCGGTGAGGATGGCGAAGATGATGAAACTGATGATGGTGGAAGGCAGTGACGTGACCTTCTAACGCGGTTTGAGGTCACCTCCTGATGGATGATGGATTGTGGATCGTGGTGGGTACGACTTGAGGTTAGTTGCTCGAGGTTGATAATGGCGGTTGATTTGAATTTTGTCTTGAATTTTGAAGTTTGAATATTGAATGTTGTGGTTTTCAAATGCTTGATGATGTGGATCCACAGTATGGTTCCCACTACCAAAAAGTGGTTTTTTATAAATTTCAAAAAAAAGGCTTGTGGTGGAATGGATTGGCTAGTGATGTACCCGGACAATATTTACTATTAACATAGTGGGGTAATGTTTATTTCCCCGTAGGGGAGTGTATGTGTTCTGTGTGGGGAATGGAATATCTGAACAGGCCATGTAGGGCTATTCTGTCCGTAGTTGAGTAAACTCACATCCCTAGTGTCATGTTTTGTGCTTGATGATGGGGTTGCAAAGAAGCTTGTATTTTATCATATGGTGGATTAGTCTCAAGATTTATTTCCTAAAGGATTCTCAAGGCTACCACCCATGAGGGAGGTTGACTTCACAATATAGTTTCTATCGAGAGAAGAAACAATTTTTATTCCGCCGTATAGAAAAACACTTGAATAATATAGGAACATAAAAATTAGTTGGAGGAACTGGAGAATAAATGGATTATTCACCTGAGTACATCACCTTGGGGATCTCTTGTCTTTTTTGCAAGAAGGATGATGGATCAATGCTATTGTGGGTTGATTATAGGAAGTTGAATTGGATGATAGTTAACACCTGATATCCTCTTCCATGAATTGATGATATTTTTACCAGCTAAGGGTTTTTTTTTGTTCTCTAAGATTGATTGGAGATCAGTATATCATTAGCAGAGTGTGATACCTTATGATATACCATAGACTTTATTTTGGAGAAGGCATGGTTTTTATGAGTTTTTGGTGATTCCATTCGTGTTGACCAATGCTATAGTATTAGTTTTCACCTTAATGAACTAAATCTTTCACCTTAACCTAGATTATTTTGTAGTTGTCTTTGTTAATGACATATTTGTGTACTCTAAGACTCATGATGATCATTCCAAACATTTTTAAATTGTCTTGAGAACACTAAGTGATCATAGGCTATACATAAATCTATCTAAGTGACATTTCTAGATTGACAAGGTTCATTTCTTAGTACATGTCATCTCTAAAGAAGTTTTGTGGTTCGACCAAGAGAAAGTGAAATTTTTTGTATCTTGGGAGCATCCTTGGAATGTTTTTGATATTTGAAGTTATTCTGGGTTTAGTAGGATATTATCAAAGGTTCATCAAGGATTTATCCCAATTGGAAACACCTATTTTGGGTTTAACTAATAAAGGCATCAAGTTTTAATGGTCTAAAGTGTGTGAGAATTTTTTTTAGGATTTAAATAAGTAGCTGACTTCTGCACCAATTTTGATCCAACCCGATCTAGGTAAGTAGTTAACCTTATTTTCTGATGCATATAGTATTGGTATTGGAGTAGTGTTGATGTAACATGATCAGGATGTAGAATATGGGTCAAGGAAGTTGAGCCCCCATGGATGAAATTATCCTACGCTTGATCTTGAATTGGTTCTTGAGGTTTATGCATTAAGGTTCTGGAGGCACTACTTGTCTAGAAAAAGGTTTATTCTGTATACTGATGTAATGCCATAGATTTGGGCACTGCCCAAAGGTGCCCTGAACCGAGTTGGTCACATAACATAAAGCACATTTCCCCAAATGCTAGAGGCTGTTGTCTAGTAGACTGGGCCAAGGTGTGATAAATGGGAAATTATGCCCTCATTAGTAGAGTATACATAAAAGAAAACAAATAGAAAATAATAACGGAAGAATTAATACCATAAAATATAAGTAAACAGTGTATGAATCATAGTAATAAAACAACTTGAGATTTTATATAAATCATTCATGTCACATATTTCTAGGAAAGAATCCAAACAAGTCACAATGCTGGAAATACAATACACAAAACAAAGTACATAAAATCATGTAAACTCTATCAGCATTGCAAGCCTCATCTTGGAATCATTCTCTCTATCTCTAAAAAAATCATGTACCTAATGAGGATGGGAACTTTACCTTATCTATACCTACGACCATATAATTTTTTGGGTGAAAAACATGACCCAAACAGGGTGTGAGATGAATCTCAATATGCAACCACCATAAGATTTGTGCTTAATGGTAAGTGAATATATATATTAGGTAATATGAATAAATGAAGAAATAAAATAGGAAGTACTTAAAGGTAAACAATCCTAGAGTTTTCAATTACATTCATTCACATTTATTATTAAATCAGTTGAAACATGTAATCCTTGGGATATAGACTAAGCTCCATATCCCCTGTGAAAGTAAAAAAAATGTATAAGAAGACCATCTAAAAAACAAGTAATATCGAGTCAAAGATTATGGTTTATCTTGGAGGACCCATCACAATCATTCAATTATTGAATAATGAACCTTTGGGAAAGTTCTCACAGTCTAATCCCCCTGGTCTAACATAACAACAATTCATTTAATAAAGACCCTCTGGGAAGCTCTCACGGTCTACCCAATTTGGTCTAACTTGTCACTAATCATTTACAAATTACCACCTGGGAATCACTCATGGTCAATACCCCTTATTCATAATATCATCAATAAATTATAAAGGACCACCTGGGCAGCTCTCGCTGTCTAAACCCCCGAGTCTATGACCATATGGGAGCTCTCACAGCCAATACCCCTGGGTTAGCATAACTATTAAAAATACATAAATTACACTACCTTGGGAAGATCTCACAGTCAATTTTCCCTTGGTCAAACTTCCATAATACATATCATAGGTATCTCATATAGTCAGTAACACCATCCTAACAAAAAAAGGTATGGAAAACAAGGCAAGCCTAACAAGAATTCTTGACCAAATGGCCATAAACATTCAATCAAGGGAAATTCACCCACAGGGTGTCCCATAATCAAGGTATCTAACCTTACTCATACAACTACCCTTTATCAATCAACCAAACCATAACAGGTAATAAACAAGGTTTAATTCCAAAACATGCAATACACGAAATGTGGGTATGCTGATCTTTTAGAAAATATAATCCAAATATGAACAACCAAATGGACAAATTGCCTACCTTGATGTCACACAATCAATATAATTGAACATTGGCCTCTGAATCGGCCTAAATCAGCGTAGATCTACAAACAGGTGAAAAAAGCACAACCTTGAATAACTCACCAGAGATGAGGAATCAGGAAGAAAGGATCTAGAGGAATTGATAACTCACCAGTGGGATTCCAATGCACTGAACAACATCTCTATCAATGGTCGGATGGAATTTTGTGGGTTTTGTCTTCGTTCGTCATTCCTGAGTGCTCCTGTATGAATCACGAGAAGAAGAAGTCGGTTCTGGACATAAGACACCACCCCACTCCAATATATCAATTAAAATGAAAACTACATGGTATATTAATTAAATGTACACACCGTGTAGTAGCCTTAAATGTCACTGACTTAAGCGGTTTTTCAGGTCATCACACAACCATTTACTCGTCCATTACACGTCCAGTATGAGGCTGTACGTGGCAACTGGGTACATGGTGTGTACCCATAAGTACACGGTGTGTACTTAGAAAGTTCTATTTTCATCATTTTCTTCAAAAATAAACCTGAAATTAAGATCCATACCAGAAATTAAGATCCGGGTTCTTACAAATTTCCTCCGTTAAATAATTTTTTTCCTGTATTTCCCTTCCAATGGGGGAGAATAAGAATCTACGAACAACTCATACCATCATGATCGCACATTGGCCTCCCTCTCCCAAGTCCCATCCTATACTCGCACGTTCTTCCATAGCACCCATACCAGAGGAAGAAACCAACAACGTATAACCATCATGTTATAATCCACAACTTGAATAGGGTGATCCTTGAAATATGCATCCACCTCCAACTCAACCTCCTCAGGTTGAAAAACATGAGATGTGTCTAAAAAGTAACGTCATAGGTGAAAAACATGAAAGATGTCATGCATAGCCTGGTACCTCTGAGGGAACTGCAACTAATAGGAAACAACCCCAACCCTCTCCAAGACCTCAAACGGCCCAACGTATCTTAGTGAAAGATTCCCCTATCTCTTAATCCTCCTACGTCCTGGCCTTAGTGTGACATGTAGGAAAACCTTATTTCTAACCTCGAACTCTAGAGGTTGCCTCCATCGATCAACATAAGATTTCTGGTGATATTGTGTTGTATACATCCTCTTCGGAGTCAGCTCTACCTACTCAGTGGTCTATTGGAAAAGACGAGGTCCCACCATAGCTGCCTCTCCTACCACCAACCAACATAGGGGTGATCAGCATGTCCTACTGTACAAAGCCTCATAAGGTTCCATCTAAACCATTGAATGAAAACTATTATTGTAGGGAAACTCCACTAGCGATATGTGTCACTCCCAAGAGCCCCCAAAATCTAGGATGTATGCTCAAACCATGTCCCCCAGAACCTAAATCGTGTTCTCGGACTGGCCATCTATCTGGGGATGGTAAGATGTACTCAAAATTACCTTTGTACCCAAAGCCCTATATAGTCCCTTCCAGACATGAGAAGTTAACCAGGAATCCTTTTCTGAAATAATAGAGTGTGTAACCCCATTCAAATGTATAATCTCTCAAATGTACAACCTTCCAAGATCAACAACACTGAAGTTTTCCTGGATCGTCATGAAATGTGCAACCTTAGTGAGCATGTCGATAACAACCCAAACCACATCATTCCCTCCAGGAGACCTCTATAAACCTATCACAAAATCCATCATGTCATCATTCCACTTCCACTTGGAAATGTGTAAGTGATGTAAAATCTATTCTTGTCACTGATGTCCTAGATTCACCTGCTGACAGGTGGAACATCTCATAACAAAACTAGCTACAACCATTTTTATGCTTGGCCACAAATACTATTGATGTAGATCTCGATACATCTTGGTGACACCATAATGAAATTCACATACTAAGGCATGGAAATATCAAAACAGTTCCTCACGTATTATTTGGACACCCGTATGAACCCATGAAAACACAAAACCTCATCCTCGCCTACGGTCCACCCAGGAGTAGGGTCCTTCCCTGACACACTCCCCCATGGGACTAGGCCTTCAAAATTTGATAGATGCCTCATTCAAACTTGATCTAGTAAAGTGTATGTAACAACTATAGAATAAAGAAATGTATTTACCTATTTGTCATGAACATCCAAATACATCTCAGAGAACATAGTCATACACTACCAATCAGTTCTGGCCTCCTAAACTGCCTATATCTGAGTCCTCCTACTCAATGCATCAGCCACTGTATTGCCTTACCCAGGCCCTATAGGGAAGATCAATGTAAAAAGATTGAAGGTACGCAACCCACCTTCTTTGTATCAATTTTATATCACACTAAGTGAAGATATATTTGAGGCCTTTGTGGTCAATGAACACCACACAACGCTCTCCCAAAAGATAATATCTCCAACAGTGCAAAGCATTCACAACTGCAGCTAACTTGAGATCGTGCATCAGGTAATCCCTCTCATATGGCCTCAACTACCAATACTCATACAAAATGACTCCTTATCCATACATAAGTATGTCTCCTAGACCAATAACAGATGCGTCATAATAAAAAGTGTAACTCTTACCCAGATCATGCCAAATTAGTATCGGTGATGAATTCAATCTCCCTTTCGACTCCTAAAAGGATGAATCACATGAATCCGTCTACAGGTACTTTGACCCTTCTTATTCAGGCCCATCAGTGACACTTCTAAGGGTGAAAATTATTGAATAATCCATCTATATTAACCATCTATCCCTAGAAAACTCCGTTCATCAAAGACGTTCTTCGGGTTTTCCCAAGAAACTACCGCTCTAACCTTCTCTGGTTCTACTGATACTCCTGTCTCTGAGATAAAATTACCTATGAAATGAATTTGGTCCATCCAGAAGTGACATTTTTAGATCTTAGCATATAACTAATGCTCTCTCAGTGTACTCAATACAATCTCAAGATTGGTGGCATGGTCGTGTCGAGTGTGAGAGTACACAAAGATATCATCCACAAAGACTACCAAAAAAGAATACAAGTAAGGATGTAACACTCGGTTTATCAGTGCCATGAAATCTTCCGATGTGTTCCTGAGACTGAATGGAATAACCAAATACTCGTATAGACCATACCTTCTATGAAAGGTTGTAAGATGTATATCTGGCGGTATAACGGGAAACTGATGATAACTAGATCTCAAGTCAATCTTTGAGAACACAAGGGATCCTTAAAGATGATAAAAGAGATCATCAATACTCAGCAAGGGATATCAGTTCTTAACCATCCACTAGTTCAGCTTTTGATAATCCACACAATGTTTGAGTGTACCATCCACCTTCTTCGAAAAAAGGATAGGTGAACCCCATAGTAGAATTACTGGGTTTGATGAAACAATTTTACTAAAAATCCTACAATTAGTTATTGAGCTCTTGTAACTCTAGTTTAGCTATCCTATATGGTGGAATGGACACTAGTACCTCTCTTTGCACAAGATAAATAGAGAAATATACCTCTCTCTCCATGGAGGTAAACCAGAATAGTCTTCTGGAAGGATAGCTCTGAAAAGTTCCGCCACTGGAGGAAAGTACATATGTGAGGTCCCCTAGTCATCAAGATATAAAATATAAATCTAGGCTATAATTCCTCCCAACCCATGATGCTCGAGTCCCAATCTTCTCTCCTAGACATCCCATTCACCCTTGTGTAGAAAAGACCCACTCTCTAGTGATGTGAAACTTGCCCTGCGGCAATAGCAGTCAACAAAGGCCTGAAAGGTTACCAACTAGTCCATTCCAAGAATGACATTGAAACCCATCAGCTCTAAGACATAGGGGTCCCATAAAAAGTGACACCCACCAACCTCAAGAGGGAACTCTTTGCACTTACGTAAACTAGGTGTTCTAATCTCCAATGCAGTTTCTAGTCTCATAATATCATCAGAAGTAAATATGCAGAGCCCATGGCTCTCTTCAATAGAAAATGATATAAAACAATGGGAAGAACCTATATTAAGGAGGGTCAAAGCTAAAACTGAGGCAACTATAATCGTACCTCTAACTGTATAGTTTCTGATATCCTTCTCCTTCTGGGTCTATTCCATTGCAAAATTCTAACATGTACTGCGGCCCTGCAACCCTTCCTAGATACCCTAAGCTAGTCCACCCTATTGTCATTGAGAACCTTTCATATGGATACAACAGACGCGACCACCTCCTCTGCCTGACACACTTGTATTCCCTGACTGATGAGAAAAAGGTGGTCCTTCTCCTAAATATCGAGTCATAATAGATACGTTCTCACTCTTTTCTTGTGATAACATCCAAAATACATTGAATATGGCCCATTTTTTTATAAGATTTGCACTCAACTAGATCTCTTGGAAATTGTGGTCTCGTGTTCCCACTCCTTTCACACTAGTCGCACACCACTTAGCTACCTGAAAAAACATCACGTGAGATCTCCCTACGATGCTTCCTACTATCAGTCAAAAGAGTACCAACTCTAAGTACTAAACCACCCTAGCTCACAGCTCCTAACTCCATCAAACTTCACTCGGTAATCAACACCCAATTTACTATTTCAGTCATTGAATTTAGCTTCAAAACATTCACACGTGATCAGATGTCATACCTAATACCATCCTCAAATTGCTTAGCCAGTGATAACACATGACCTCCCAAAACAGGTGTGTAGTGCTGATGTTCTGTAAAATAATAAGAGTAATCCATCACTAAAAGAGTTCCCTGCTCTAAATGTATGAACTCCTGGACTCGATCGGCCCTCAATGTCTTGGGTTAGAAGTAATCATATATGGTCCTATGAAACTCTTCCCAAGCCATATCCCAATGACGTCCCACCTGTGAGATAAAATCCCACCATCTCTTGGAGGAATCACACAACCTGTACATCATGAGCATCACCCTCCTCTCAAGATGCATCTCCAGATGATTGAAAACAAAAGCAAGGCCTCTAACCATGACTCTGTGGCCTGTAGTCCTCAATCCTCTGAAAAATTGGGAGGATTATGCTTCTAGAACATCTGCATCAACTCTTCCATAGTCAGGGTAGGATGTGGTACACTCTAAAATTTTTTCTTCATCCTCATAAAGCCTTTACAGAACTATGCACCAACACCTGTGTCCATTATAACAACTAGTTCCAAGATAGTCATGATGAGCGGATCTTCTGGTAGTCTTGGATCTACCATTTCTCGTGCATTTTCATCGTCGTGCACCTGATGTACCACCAGAGGACATCTTGTTGGCATGACTCTACAAGGTCAATCAAACACATCAGTTTATCTTTATCAAGGATAGAAACATAAAAGTGCTATAATGGATCAGGAGAAGGAAAAAATTCAGGTTTTACAAAATAGGGTTACCCGACATGTAGAACCACTACACGACGTGTTCCATTAAGCCTTAAAATGGGCGTGTACCTCTGCCAACCTGGATGTGAAACACCCCATACACACGACATGTTCCTCATGATACACAATATGTAATTGAATATACCCTCATGTTTGGGTACTTCTATATAGCTAGAACTCTACATTTCTGTTTGTGTAACACTACATGGTGTGTTCACTATAGACACAACATGTACCACAAAATTTTCACACACTCGTTTCATTAGTCACATGGCTGGATACACGGTCGATTACCTCACGAAATGTATAATCCAGACACGGTGTGTAGAACCTATTTTTCATCCACTAGTGTCATTAATCGCACATTCGAATACATGGTCTTTACATCATGATGTGTACTCCCTATACACGGCGTGTTCTACCAAACATTTATCAACACCACATCTCTTATCACATAGTCAGACAGGCGGTAAACAACTACACAGAGTGTATATTCCATACATGGTGTGTACTTAATAAAAGTTATTTCTTCTAGAATAAAAGAACACATGTTGTGTGTTCATAACACCACATGTCGTGTTTTCTAGGTTTTTCAGACATTAAGCCTATGAAACTTCCCCAGAACCCCCAAACTCTTAAAATTTGGCCAAGTCATGCCATTTTCCAATCCGTGAGAGACCATACTCCCCTTGAATCAAATTTTGATATCATTATTCATATCATAACTTGACAGAATTCAATTAAAGTTAAAACATGATCCACCAAATTACGATAAAAAAGGTCCCATAACACCTCAGGGACCAAATCTTGGCATCCATCCAAAATGAAACATTACCTATAACGATACCTTATCAAAATAGAAGGTAATTTGTAGAGACTCGAAGCTTATCGTACATGGACATTACATTACTTTTGCGGAATACTTAGTACATAACAAAAACACACACACAAGGATCGTAATAGTTTAGTGTCTTTGGAAACTCGGAACGTAATCTTCTAAACGTGGTGAAAGATCTTCAATATCTCCCATAAAGATCTTCCCCTTTTTTTACCTAAAACCTTTCTTTATATCCTGGGGAAAGAAAAACAAAAAAGGGTGAGCTCAAATGCTCAGTAAGGGTAAACAAAAGAAATATCAATCACATCATATACATAAGAACGTAGCTTTTGGAAATCTTGACCTGCAAAAGAGCTCATAATATCATAACATGGGATAAATCATAGAATTGAAAATGAGATCCCCATAAAACTTGAAACTTTGTGGCATGCACACATAATCATGGAAAATCATTTCTTGTTAGTCATGACTCATTGCCAAGACTATCTTAGTGGACAAAGTCCCTTTCTGAACCGAGTTCACTCCTCGTTTCAGTCCTGTATCACTGAACCGAAATAACCTTCCGTTCCAGCCATGTCTATCTCATGAGATATAAAATCATTACCCAATGCATTGGAGGGAGATATAGGTCCCACCCATCTTATAATGAATCCTTTCTTATGTGTGCCACATAATCATAAATCATACATCATCGTATAACACATGTAACAAAAATGGGATTCTTGAAACATCATGACATCATAAATCAATTCATATAAGATAAAGGAATTCATAAAAATAATTCCATCACAACATGATCAAATCAATTCAATAATAGGGATAAAAACAGAACTCTTTATTATCTTAGATGGAAAATAATTTTGATAAAACACTTGAACTCCATTCTTGAGGAAAATATCCTTTCTTCTTCAAAAACATTTTTCCTTTCATAACATGTCATACAACTTTAAAATAAAAGAAGTTGATTAAAAATAAACTTGAAAACTTGTAAAGGAAGCTTCTTGGAAATAATGTTTTAAAAATCCATTCATGCCGTATAAGTTAAAAAAAAACATTCTTCGTACTTTTGTCGGAAAAGTCAAAAAGTACCTCGTACGAAAAACGACAAAAGATTCCTTTCATATCTTTTACTAAAAACCCACCGAAGGGTAAAATTGGATATAAACTATTGTAGAATGATGGAAATAATATTACATATTGAGGGAACATGGATGTGGATGATAAAATACACCCCAGTAATTACCAAAGTAAAAACAATCTCGGATAAAAGTGAGATTGTGATATTTCCTTTACCTTAGGTCCGATTTGCTTTTTTCGTGTCCGAAGATCCTGTATAATGGTTTAAATAATGTTATTGACTTATTCCAGAATCATACATATTTATATGATATCATATATGGTCATATTATTAGCTTCTTGTTAGTAATATTTCATTGTTACTTGTTACTCGGGTCTTTATAACTTTTTGTTCTTATGCGTGTTTTGTCGAATAAATTCTTATTCTTATCTTTAGGTTATAGATAATTCATTTACAGAATGGTATTAGTGTAGTATATACCATATTCATTCATTCAATTCATTTATATAATGATTATTAAATGAAGATCATGTAGAACGAGTCGCATCACATCGTGGAGACGGTATTCCGTACGTACGCACGAGTGATGATATCGTTCCTATGATCGTGGAATTGTATTGGAGTATATATATATTATTTCAGTATAAATATTACTTCATAATAATCATATATAGTTACTCATTACACCATTATACCCATCCTTGTAAGGTGATGGTGGAAAATAGATTACACCACGGCGTGGAGACGGTATTCCGTACGTACGCACGCGCGGTGATTTCATTTTTCCGTAGGATGGATAGAAGATTAATTAGGGTTGTTTCATATTTATAATAACATATCAGTATGTAATTAATACTGATGTTATTACTTTATCATGAAACAACTAAAGAAGAAGAAGTTGAAGAAGAAAGAAATTGAAAAGATCGGTAATGGATATTACCTCTTCTTTGGAACGCCTCTTTGAATCCCCCACTTAAGGAACTAAGATTGGTCTTTGGAGAAGACCAGGACCTCTAGGATTATTCTAGGGAAGTGGAGAGGAGAAAATGGCAGGGGTTGGCCGAGCTTGAGTGCTCAAATTGGTGTGAGGAGGAGGGGGAGGAGGTGCCCTTTTATAAGGGAGGAGAGGGGCACCTTAGGAATATCTCAAAATATTATTTTATATTAAAGTCAAAATCGGTTTATAATGGTTCCAAAGGGTCTTATTTCGAAGATAAAGTGGGGATGGGTCGAAATACTATCAACCAATAGGATTTAGACAAGTTTAGGGTATTATTTTAACCTTATCAATTAGATTTAACTCTAAGTTAATTAATTTAACTTTTACCGTGTCTTTTTGTTTTCTTTCACTATATGGTTAATACACTTACTATAACATGCCAAACGAACCCCAAATTGTTTATTATTAATATATATATCCTTATCTAAGTCATTTGGCCGAACCTTAGATTTTTAGGAATAAAATAACAATTAATAATATAATATTTGATTTAAAAACTATTTTGTGTCAATTTTGACACTATTTGATATATGATTTTTGTGAAAGTCATAACAGAATTATATGTTCGAACCAAGTTGATTAAATCAACATTAATATATCATAGTAACCTATAAAATTAGTGGAATTCATAAAAAGTCTTAAATTACATTTATTTTGGTATTTATATTATCAATTTTGTCAATATTTCATTAATAAGATAATTACTGCATCATCTTTGTGTCATAAATAAATTAAATTATTTGATGTCTAAAAATTACAAATAAAATATCATCATGTAGGAAATCTTTTTAGCTTTCTAATTAATATTTACAATTGAATTTATCTTATGTATAACCCCATATTAAAAATTATTTACTTATTAAACTTTGATTTTAACTATTTTAACCCTTCTTTAAATAAATTAATAATAAATGTCCTAATCTAATCCAAGTGGGCCTAAATGGTCATATTTTATTCCTAAGTTTGTTTTTGGTCGAATTACACTTGTCCAATAGAATTAGGACATGTGTTAGGGTAATATTAATATCATATTTACCCTTAGTTACCATATTTACTATTAACCGCGGTAAAAAAAAGTAAAAAGTTACTATTCACCAAAAAATTATTTTCATCTCATTGAACCACATTTTACTTACTGACATCAACCGTGTCTCTCGGATTTTTGAAATTCCATTCACAGAAGCGGTAAAATTAAGTTTTATGAAAAATTCAGTTTTTTAACTACCACTTAGTAGTTTCACTATTCATCAAAAATTGATGTTTTTCAGAACAGTGCCAAAATTTCATCCCAAGATATATTTCATATTCCGAATTCAAAAATGAAGTCTATTTTACCAAATTCATTACATAAAAGTTGCATTAATTAATTTTATAATTAAATCCCGCTGTTAAAACAAATAGCGTGTTTTTAAGAAACAATATCTATCAAAAGATTGAAACTTGTTTATGTCTAGTTTAAATGTGAAATTACATCCAATGACCAACATTGTATTAAATTGTAAAAATCTATTAAATATACTTTAAAACCACTCAAATTAATGATTTATCACTATTAATTATTTCGATTAAAAAAAGTTGTTTTTAATTATAATTTAGTAATTTTCACTATTCATCAGAATATGAAAGTTATCCGAAAAGTACCAAAATTTCACCTTAGGCTAAATTCGATACTCCGAATCCAAAAATAAAGTCCATTTTAAAATTTCTAAAATTTAAAAAGTGGTTATTACTATTCATAACGGCTAGTTTTAATAATATTTTAATAGCATATCATTGTTTCGTGAAACTCAGTATTACGTACCACACACGCTATCGAGGAAGGTTGCGATTGCGTGTAATGCAAGGCAAGTCAAGGATGCGTGTTGTGCAAGCTCCTTTTGGTGTATCGTACAACACAAGACATTAGTAAAATAAAAAAGAATATTTTTCATAAAATCTCGGGCTGTTACATTCTACCCCCCTTAAAATGAATTTCGCCCTCGAAATTCGTCGGGGTTATAAATGGTTTACTATTCGAAAGTTTCTTTAATAGAAACCCATATCGAAAAAGGGAATACCAAAACTTGGCTTTAAAAACTAAAGTATGAAATGTAACGATTACCCAAATAAACTAATCACTGGGTTTCCTAATAGGTGAAAATATGGATATGGAAGAGAAATCTAAACATCATGTTCTGATGGAGAGTGGTAGAGAACATGGCTATGGAAAAGCCAGTAATCACAAATCCATAGATTTGTGATGATATAAGGTACCATCTGATTCATCAGGTATAAGATCACTAGGACAACATTTTTGGTTTTCAAGATCATTTCCCTAAAGTTGAAAATTTTCTTAGAATAAATACTTACTTTATTTTGGTACAATCTCACTTTTGTTCGTGCCTTGAACAATTTCTACTTCATCTCTTAAATAAATGAAGTTGAATTTGTTATTTGTGAAGTGTTAGCAGATCATGTGATAGAATGACTGTTCATTCCATCTGTCTCAAACAAAAGGTTAGCAAAAGTTATTAAATATACATAAGTCATTCTATAGTGAGATTAATCATATATGGTTCCTAAAATGGACTTATACTTCATATATCATGCTGCTTAATATAATAAAACTAGTTTCTACTAAACAGGGACTTCCTGTAGGCCAGTGGTAGGCGATAAAGGCCAGTCGCACTTCGGTTGTGGGTTCGATTCCTACAGCCTTGTCCGAAGCGATGGGTTGTCGCCCGTCCTGCAGGTTGTCCCTTTTTCTAAAACTACGTTACTATAACATCCCATCTTCTATCCTTAAACAATACTAACTTATGTCCAACATAATCCAGTCTAATCTTTAGGCTTATACATAATACTGCAGTCCACTCTCATAATATAGTGACATCGATTACCAGAGATTTAATACTGTCGTTGATCCCCACATATCATAAGATATGTCTTGTTGGTCACATTCCAAACATTCAAAGTCCTTAATCGTGTATTCTCTTGAATACCTTAGTGAAAACATGAGTGCAGTTAAAAGTTAACACTTTCCACATACCAAAATCCTCAAAATTCTATATACTCAAACCATGATATCACTTAGTCCTTATATCAATCATGAGCTCATGAATACTATTAAACATTTCATTTTCTCGTCTTCATTATGCGCATATCATCTTATTTCCAAAAAATATCTCAATCACTTTGAATACCACATCAATAAATATTGCAATACTCAATGATACAACATTATTTTGGAATCCCATTACATAAACACTTAATCATTCCACCACATCGTTGTCATATTCATCATTGCCAATAGTGATCGCATGTGATTTCCCTTTGTCCTTTGCCTTCAGTGGTTGCTCATGTTGATCATCACTAACCCTTGGATTAGGGCAATTATTAGCATAATTCCCCATTTCCTTGCACTTGAAGCATTGAAGTGTTGGCGGTGCGTTCTCGGCAGTGTTTGCTTTATTCACATCATTAGAAACCCTTTTTCCATTACTTCGACACTCAGCTGCTCGATGACCTTCTTTTCCACACTTAAGACATTTTCTAGTCCCTTTAAGACAATCTCCACCATGCTTCTTTCCACACTTTGTGCATAAGGAAACATTCATCTTCTTTTCACCATTATTCTGAGATTTCTCCTTGAACTCCATCTTTCGTTTCTTGTCAAAACCATGAGATGGATATGTAACACCAACTTCCATTTCTACCTTGATAGCACAACGCACAATTTCTTCATAGCTACTGAAGTCTCTTATAGCTAATTCCCTTCGAAGACTTGGTTTTAAGCCACTGAAAAATCGATCAACTTTACTTTCAGGTTGGATGATAATTCCAGAAGCATACCTTGCAAGTCTTGTAAAATTTGCTTCATAGGTACCAACAGATTCATCGTCCATTTGCTTCAGTTCAAGAAACTCTTTCTCCATCTTTGTTCGAAGAATACGAGGGAAGTACTTACTGAAAAACAAGTTCTTGAACTCGTCCCATTCCATGGACTCAATTTCATCTCTTGGCCTCGTATTCTTGATAAGATTCCACCATTGATCAGCTTCACCTTCCAAATGATATACTGCTAAGATGACTTTATCATGTTCAGAACATTGAAGAACTGAAAATATCTTTTCAGTAGTACTGATCCATTGTTCAGCCACAAGTGGATCAGAAGACCCACTGAAAGAAGGTGGACGTTGCCTCATGAAGGACTCAATAGAATATTGTTCCCTTCTCTGCTCATTTGGAAGTCCAGAACGATTCATAGCTTGTGTAAGTATAGCAATAAGATTTTGCACTCCATCTCCCATAACATTTGTTTGTTCAGGAGGGCAATCATTGCATTGTCCATTGCATTGATCAACACGGTTCCTTCGGGTTCCAGCCATCGTCTAAAACCCAAAAAAGAATAGTGTGAGAGGCAAAAATCATGCTAGGGAAAACAACATAATAAAGGGGGAGTACCTTCAATATCCAACATCTTAGGTTTAATTCTATGATCGTTAGCGTAATTCTATTACTATAACCTATACGTATACTTATCCCTAGGGACATCCCTAGACATACCTTAGAAATATCTCTAGGGATCTCACTAACGTTTTCGCATCCTAGTTTCCAAAGGTTGACTAAACCTTTCCTCTGATACCAACTGTAGAGACCCGAAGCTTATCGTACATGGACATTACATTACTTTTGCGGAATACTTAGTACATAACAAAAACACACACACAAGGATCGTAATAGTTTAGTGTCTTTGGAAACTCGGAACGTAATCTTCTAAACGTGGTGAAAGATCTTCAATATCTCCCATAAAGATCTTCCCCTTTTTTTTACCTAAAACCTTTCTTTATATCCTGGGGAAAGAAAAACAAAAAAGGGTGAGCTCAAATGCTCAGTAAGGGTAAACAAAAGAAATATCAATCACATCATATACATAAGAACGTAGCTTTTGGAAATCTTGACCTGCAAAAGAGCTCATAATATCATAACATGGGATAAATCATAGAATTGAAAATGAGATCCCCATAAAACTTGAAACTTTGTGGCATGCACACATAATCATGGAAAATCATTTCTTGTTAGTCATGACTCATTGCCAAGACTATCTTAGTGGACAAAGTCCCTTTCTGAACCGAGTTCACTCCTCGTTTCAGTCTTGTATCACTGAACCGAAATAACCTTCCGTTCCAGCCATGTCTATCTCATGAGATATAAAATCATTACCCAATGCATTGGAGGGAGATATAGGTCCCACCCATCTTATAATGAATCCTTTCTTATGTGTGCCACATAATCATAAATCATACATCATCGTATAACACATGTAACAAAAATGGGATTCTTGAAACATCATGACATCATAAATCAATTCATATAAGATAAAGGAATTCATAAAAATAATTCCATCACAACATGATCAAATCAATTCAATAATAGGGATAAAAACAGAACTCTTTATTATCTTAGATGGAAAATAATTTTGATAAAACACTTGAACTCCATTCTTGAGGAAAATATCCTTTCTTCTTCAAAAACATTTTTCCTTTCATAACATGTCATACAACTTTAAAATAAAAGAAGTTGATTAAAAATAAACTTGAAAACTTGTAAAGGAAGCTTCTTGGAAATAATGTTTTAAAAATCCATTCATGCCGTATAAGTTAAAAAAAACATTCTTCGTACTTTTGTCGGAAAAGTCAAAAAGTACCTCGTACGAAAAACGACAAAAGATTCCTTTCATATATTTTACTAAAAACCCACCGAAGGGTAAAATTGGATATAAAATATTGTAGAATGATGGAAACAATATTACATATTGAGGGAACATGGATGTGGATGATAAAATACACCCCAGTAATTACCAAAGTAAAAACAATCTCGGATAAAAGTGAGATTGTGATATTTCCCTTACCTTAGGTCCGATTTGCTTTGTTCGTGTCCGAAGCTCCTGTATAATGGTTTAAATAATGTTATTGACTTATTCCAGAATCATACATATTTATATTATATCATATATGGTCATATTATTAGCTTCTTGTTAGTAATATTTCATTGTTACTTGTTACTCGGGTCTTTATAACTTTTTGTTCTTATGCGTGTTTTGTCGAATAAATTCTTATTCTTATCTTTAGGTTATAGATAATTCATTTACAGAATGGTATTAGTGTAGTATATACCATATTCATTCATTCAATTCATTTATATAATCATTATTAAATGAAGATCATGTAGAACGAGTCGCATCACATCGTGGAGACGGTATTCCGTACGTACGCACGAGTGATGATATCGTTCCTATGATCGTGGAATTGTATTGGAGTATATATATATTATTTCAGTATCAATATTACTTCATAATAATCATATATAGTTACTCATTACACCATTATGCCCATCCTTGTAAGGTGATGGTGGAAAATAGATTACACCACGGCGTGGAGACGGTATTCCGTACGTACGCACGCGCGGTGATTTCATTTTTCCGTAGGATGGATAGAAGATTAATTAGGGTTGTTTCATATTTATAATAACATATCAGTATGTAATTAATACTGATGTTATTACTTTATCATGAAACAACTAAAGAAGAAGAAGTTGAAGAAGAAAGAAATTGAAAAGATCGGTAATGGATATTACCTCTTCTTTGGAACGCCTCTTTGAATCCCCCACTTAAGGAACTAAGATTGGTCTTTGGAGAAGACCAGGACCTCTAGGATTATTCTAGGGAAGTGGAGAGGAGAAAATGGCAGGGGTTGGCCGAGCTTGAGTGCTCAAATTGGTGTGAGGAGGAGGGGGAGGAGGTGCCCTTTTATAAGGGAGGAGAGGGGCACCTTAGGAATATCTCAAAATATTATTTTATATTAAAGTCAAAATCGGTTTATAATGGTTCCAAAGGGTCTTATTTCGAAGATAAAGTGGGGATGGGTCGAAATACTATCAACCAATAGGATTTAGACAAGTTTAGGGTATTATTTTAACCTTATCAATTAGATTTAACTCTAAGTTAATTAATTTAACTTTTACCGTGTCTTTTTGTTTTCTTTCACTATATGGTTAATACACTTACTATAACATGCCAAACGAACCCCAAATTGTTTATTATTAATATATATATCCTTATCTAAGTCATTTGGCCGAACCCTAGATTTTTAGGAATAAAATAACAATTAATAATATAATATTTGATTTAAAAACTATTTTGTGTCAATTTTGACACTATTTGATATATGATTTTTGTGAAAGTCATAACAGAATTATATGTTCGAACCAAGTTTATTAAATCAACATTAATATATCATAGTAACCTATAAAATTAGTGGAATTCATAAAAAGTCTTAAATTACATTTATTTTGGTATTTATATTATCAATTTTGTCAATATTTCATTAATAAGATAATTACTGCATCATCTTTGTGTCATAAATAAATTAAATTATTTGATGTCTAAAAATTACAAATAAAATATCATCATGTAGGAAATCTTTTTAGCTTTCTAATGAATATTTACAATTGAATTTATCTTATGTATAACCCCATATTAAAAATTATTTACTTATTAAACTTTGATTTTAACTATTTTAACCCTTCTTTAAATAAATTAATAATAAATGTCCTAATCTAATCCAAGTGGGTCTAAATGGTCATCTTTTATTCCTAAGTTTGTTTTTGGTCGAATTACACTTGTCCAATAGAATTAGGACATGTGTTAGGGTAATATTAATATCATATTTACCCTTAGTTACCCTATTTACTATTAACCGCGGTAAAAAAAAGTAAAAAGTTACTATTCACCAAAAAATTATTTTCATCTCATTGAACCACATTTTACTTACTGACATCAACCGTGTCTCTCGGATTTTTGAAATTCCATTCACAGAAGCGGTAAAATTAAGTTTTATGAAAAATTCAGTTTTTTAACTACCACTTAGTAGTTTCACTATTCATCAAAAATTGATGTTTTTCAGAACAGTGCCAAAATTTCATCCCAAGCTATATTTCATATTCCGAATTCAAAAATGAAGTCTATTTTACCAAATTCATTACATAAAAGTTGCATTAATTAATTTTATAATTAAATCCCGCTGTTAAAACAAATAGCGTGTTTTTAAGAAACAATATCTATCAAAAGATTGAAACTTGTTTATGTCTAGTTTAAATGTGAAATTACATCCAATGACCAACATTGTATTAAATTGTAAAAATCTATTAAATATACTTTAAAACCACTCAAATTAATGATTTATCACTATTAATTATTTCAATTAAAAAAAGTTGTTTTTAATTATAATTTAGTAATTTTCACTATTCATCAGAATATGAAAGTTATCCGAAAAGTACCAAAATTTCACCTTAGGCTAAATTCGATACTCCGAATCCAAAAATGAAGTCCATTTTAAAATTTCTAAAATTTAAAAAGTGGTTATTACTATTCATAACGGCTAGTTTTAATAATATTTTAATAGCATATCATTGTTTCGTGAAACTCAGTATTACGTACCACACACGCTATCGAGGAAGGTTGCGATTGCGTGTAATGCAAGGCAAGTCAAGGATGCGTGTTGTGCAAGCTCCTTTTGGTGTATCGTACAACACAAGACATTAGTAAAATAAAAAAGAATATTTTTCATAAAATCTCGGGCTGTTACATAATTCTACCATGAGATATATCACAAAATCATTCATATCTAGCACAATATCTTTCACAACAACATGAAATCAGCAATGCACCCTAAATATAATGATAAGAATACATGAAATGTGATATCTAGAAAGTGATTTTATGATGCATGAGATGTCATATCCTCATCGAATCATGTTGTAATATAAATCAAACCACAATGATATAAATCATAATAGCAAAAAATAGGTGAATCGTCCAATTGTGAAATCAAATCAACTATAACAATTGAAAAACCAGAAAAATTAAAATATTCGAGGTGACATGATTTTTCCCTATACATGGGTTAGCTACTCCTAAGTACAGCTTATTACCAACTACCTATTCCTTCCTATCCTAGTCTATTGGCTCCAAATAGTAAGGCAATGCAAGAAAGAATGCCTCTGATACCACTTTGTAACGTCCCAGATCCAGGTGCCTCCTAAAGGTGCCCCGAACCCGGTTGGTCACATAACCTCAAGTGCATTTCCCCAAATTCTAGAGGATGATGACTATAAGATAGGTCCAAGGTGTGATAATGCGGAAACTATTCCCTCATTGGCAGAGTATACATAGTATAAAACAAATATTAAATAATAGTGGAATCAATAATACCATACAACAGAAGTAAATAGAATATGACTGATTGTAATGAAACAACTGGAGCATATATATAAATCATGCATTTCAAATGTGTCTATGAAAGAATCCAAACAAGTCAAAATGATGGAAATACAATACAAAAACCAAATTATATAAAATCAAGTAAACTATATCAGCATCGCAATCCTAAACTTGGTCCCATACTCTCCAGCTCCAATAGCAATCAAGTACCTTATGAGGAAGGGTGCTTTCCCTTATATATACCTGTAACCATATAATCTTTTTGGGTCCAAAACATGACAAAAAAAGGGTGTGAGATGAATTCCAGTAGGCCACCACCAAAAGATCTAGGCCTAACTGTTAGTGAATATATATAGCAGGTAATATGCATAAATGAAGAAATAAAATTGAAAATACTCAAAAGTAAACAATTGTATAGTTTTCAATTACATTAATTCGCATTTATTATTAAATTATTTGAAACATGAAAACCTTGGGATCTAGCCTATGCTATGTATCCCTTGTTAAAGTAACAAACCAGATGTGTTAGAAGACCATTTAAACTAAACAAGTAGGATCAGGTCCAATCTTAATCTTTGGATTGGATGACTTATCACATTTATTTAATTATTCAATAATGACCCTTCAATAATGTTATCATAGTCTAATCCCCCAAGTCTAAAATAAAAACAATTCATTTCAAAATGACCCTCTGGGAAGATTTCATGGTCTAACTCAGCACTAATATTTTACAAATGACCACCTAGGTAGCTCTCAAAGTCAATACCCCTTGGTCAACATAGCATCAATAAATTATAAACGACCACCTAGGTAGCTCTCACAGTCTAGACCCCCAAGTCGATGACCATCAAAAAGCTCTCACAGTAAATAACCCAGGGTCAACATAACAGTTAAAGTAACAAAAATGACCCTACCTCGGGAATCTCTCACAGTCAATTTACCCTTGTTCGAACTCACACAATGCATATCACATGCATCTTATATAATAAATAACTCCATATTAACAGAACAAGTCATGGAAAATAAGGAAAGACCAACATGAATTCTTTACCAAATGACCATAAACATTCAACCAATGGAAACACACCCACAAGGTGTCCCATAAACTAGGTTTCTAACCTTATGCATGAAACTAAACTTTATCAATCAACCAAACCATAACAGGTAATAAAAAGAGTTTAATTACAAAACACGCAATACCCCAAATGTGGGTATGTGGAACTTTTATCACATATAATCCAAAGGTGAACAAAAAAGGCACAAACCACCTACAATGATGTCATACGATCGATACACTTGAACTTCGACCCTTGAATCTCCCTAAATCAGCATATATCTACAAAATGGTGAAAAATGACCAACCTTGAATAACTCATGAGAGAGGATGAATCAAGAAGAAAGAATCTAGAGGAATTGATAACTCATTGGTGGGATTCCAACGCACCTAACGATGTCTCAATTGGAGGTTGGATGGAGAATCAGGGGTTCGATCTTCATTCTTTATTACCAAAAGCTCATGTATGAAACACAATAATAAGAATTCATTTCTGGACATAAGACATGACCCCTCTCTGATATATCAATTAAAAATAAAACTACATGGTGTGTTTATTAAATGTACATGCAGTGTAGTAGACTTAACTAGCCCTGACTTATGTGGTCTACCAAGTCATCACACGGCTAGTACGTGACTATATGTGGAAACTCGGTACACAACATGTACTCAAAAGTACATGACATATACTTAGAAAATCCTTTATTCTTCATTATTCATCAAAATCAACCCAAAATCAAGATCCATACCAAAAATGAAGATTCGGGTTCTTATAAATGATCATGAAATCCTTAATTACAAGCTCTACCTGCATTATTTGAATCTTTGGAAGTGATTATGGTTTGAATATATGATGTACTTTGATTTTGAGCTCGTATAAATGTCGGAAAAAGGGAACAGTTTTACAGATGACTTGAGTTGAAAGACTCAAAATCAAGCAGATAAAGAATCCAGTTTCAATAGTAGAAATATGTCATTGTTTTTCAAGATGAATCTGGGGTCACAGTATGGTTAAGGTAAGATGACCCTTTCATCCTTGGAAGATTATTCAACCCTTATGATCTGGATCAAGGAGAGGCACTATGAGGATCTAAAGTTTTTGGATTTGAGGGAAACTCTTGAAGGTAGGGAGAAACCTTCTTGTTGGACTGTTGGAGACGATGAGATCATTTATGTTTGTGTGTCACGGTGGCATGAATACATGTATGTGGGAATAATTGATGAGAAGGTTTCATACATTGACGTGGGATATACATCTTTATTTGACCCAAATGTATCATGATCTTTGTAGGAATTATAGGAGGCCAGGGATGAAGAATGATATTTTGGGTTTTGTGACGCAATACTACACTTATCAACAAGTGAAGGTTTAGCATCAATGATTGAGTGGTTTTTTATATCCATTACCCATTCTAGAATGAAAATGGGATGATGTGATGATGGATTTCATAGTGGGACTTCTGAGGATGCCTCAGAATAATTATGTGATATGGGTAGTTGTGAATCAATAGACCAAGGGGGAGAATTTCATACCAATTTGAGAGACCTTCATAGTTGATCAGTTGGAAGAGTTGTATTTTTGGGAGATTCTATGGTTTCATGGGGTTCCATGAACAATAGTTTTAGATAATTATACATATTTTACTTCATGTGTTAGGTAAGGATTACAGAAGGCACTTGGTACCCAATTGTTTTGGAGTATGGATTTCCACCTGTAGATAGAAAAGTAGTCATAGTACACTATTCAGGATATATAGGACATGTTGAGGGACTGTGCACTAGATTTTTGTTGATATTGGGAGAATCACATGGAACGTATTGAGTTATCCTATAAAAATAGTAACCAATAGAATATTTAGATGGAACCATATGAGGAACGCTATGGCAGACCGTGAAGGTCACCATTGTGTTGGATGGAAGCCGGGGAGTCAGATTTATTGGGAAAAAGTCTAATGCATGAGATGTAGGAATAGTTTTATTTGATTTGGAAATGTATGGATACAACTCAAAGTAGGTAGAATTCATATGTCGATTAGTGTATTATATCTCTTGAGTTTATGGTGGGTGATCATGTGTTTAATCGAGTGTCCCTGAGGCTGGGCCACTATCATATTTGGAAGCAGGGGAAGTTGGCACCTAGGTATGTGGGGCTGTTTGAGATAGTGAAGAGGATCCGACAAGTGGAATACCAATTAGATCTTCCATAATAATATATTTGTATGCATGATGTTTTTCATGTGTTATAGCTTCGACAATATCACTCAGACCCATCTTTTATAATTGTTAATGAATATTTTGAGCTTGAGGTTAATGTGTCCTTTAAGGAGCATTAAGTTCGTATTATAGATCATAGTGATAAGGTCTTACGAGGAAAATATTTGCCTTTGGTTTGAGTTGTGTGGCAGCATGATAATATTTAGGAAGAAACTTTGGAGGGGGATAAAAATATGCCATCTCAGTGGCCCTATCTATTTTTTTGGAAACATAGTGATTCATGGAAATTTGGCTTGATGATGAGTTGTTATATGGTGGGGAGGTGTAGGATCCCAGACATTCCTGAGTTATATTCTTTCTTATTTTTTAGTTTAAGTTTCTTTATTTTGGTTAAAGGAATGTTGGTTGAATATATAAAGAGTAATAGGGGTGTCCCAAAGGTTCAGTATAAGTAATAAGGGTGAAACAATCCATCAAATGAATTTTTCATGGTTAGTGCATGGTTACTAGTAACCATGCGACCAAACTGTGCATTCATGGAGGAGGGGTGCACAGTTTGATCAAACAGTGAAAGGGGGAAGGAAAAACCATGCGGTCTTGGAAAGATCTATCCCACGTGGTTTGTGTATGGTTTTCCAAACTATGTGGGATCCCCAAGTAATAGTGCATTCGAGCCCTCCTCTTGGATAGAGGGTGGTAAAAGGTTGTCATATGGTTTTTCCAACCGTGCAGTGAAACTATGTGCCCCTTTAAAAGTGGTAATTTACTACTTTTCTCTCTCATACCTTAAATGTTATAATTTTTTATTTCCATAATTTCTTTCTCCTACAGCCCTAATGACAAACCAAACTCTACCAAGATTCCCAAGGATATATCTACATCATTTATAAGCCTTTTGGAGCTTTGTTGGTTGTGAATAGATGATCTAGGTGATTCTAACACTCATCTTCCTTCTCCTTTTCAGATTAGGGATTGTGTAATTTCAATTCTTCTTCTGAACACCTAAAACTCTTTTTTAGTGGATCTTATGTTGTGGATATAATGGGTGTTCAAATCAAGTCCATGCATATGATTAAGTGAGCATTCATATTCAGAATCAAGGAAGGTGGTTTACTAGTTATATACCATAGTCTTAATGTTTGGTTTATGTGTATGTGGTTGTGATTCAGTGTTTACTTATTGTGAATTTGATGTTTTTAGTATGATTTCATAAATTGGTTGGGTAAATGTTTAAGAGAACCCCTCCTGATCCCTATGGGATATGTTGAGGTAGATTTTATTGGGTCAGAGGCCACCCATGGGGTGTGCTACTTCTTGACAATATAAATTGAAATGATAAGTGTAGAATTTATTTTTTATGACATAGATCTCATAATACGTTTGTTGTCATGTAATCTTTGTTTGTGAATTGGAAATTAATAGTGATTTTATTTCATGTTAATTTGGAATAAAGGGTTATTTGGAATACTATGAATGGCCCAACTGAATTAAATTAAATGGGTAAAATGAATTATAGTGGTAAATGAGGATGAGTATAAGGGTAAGACATAAAGATTATTTATCCATTAAATAAACCATGAATTGTGAATTTTTTGTGTATTATTTGATTATGGTTTATTGAAATGGTTTATGTGATGAATGTTTAATAAAGAATGTGCTCATGGATTTTTGGTATGTGGGGAATTGGATTGAGTCTCCTCCCATGGGTTGGGTAGGATTGAGTCTTTAAACCCCACCCCTATAATGCACAGATTAGGGAGTCTGTTTGATGCTCTAGGCCCCTAACTATTGCATTAGATGATACTACATAGACTGAGGGTCCAATGTAAGTATGATGTAATAATTTGTGAAATGGTTTCCCTAGTGATATTGGGAATTTGTGTTATTTCCTTATGCTTAGTGGTTGATTGGCATATGCCACTATGTTATAAATCATCGTCATTTTCCTCGGAGTAAATTATTTGAATGGTTTAAGTGAAAATTGTTAGCACATGAGCCTCAACCCAGTTGGTGAGGACTCCTTAAGTGCATCCAAGAGACTCGGGATCAAAACCAGGTGGAGGCTAATTTCTGATACCGTAGCAGGTACTGTAACAGTACTGTAGCTGTACTGTAGCAAGTACTATAGTGGGAACTATAGCAGGCACTGTTTGGCACGGTAGCTACTGGGAATATTCCCCCATTTGGGACTTCGAGCCACCGATTTGGTCCCCGCATCCTTTAAGGTCTTCGGGCCACCCAGGCCTTCGAGTCAGTAAGGCCTTCGGGCCACCTCAAGTCGTTCGGGCCACCTTTAGTGCAGATACAAACCAGACAACCAATAAGGATCAAGCTTCAGAAGGAGGATGAGAAAGGAGCTTTCACCAGTGAAGAAGCTAAACAGATTGCAAGAATAAGAGGGTATGACACCTGCCATCAGGACAAGCCTATTCATGCACAGGAAAGCCTCGCCGAATACCCATACAAAGGTGGAGAGATAATTTCATGATGAATATACTGGGGAGGAGAAGTTCCAAGTAGTTAGTCTGGGTTGTATGTAATGTTTGAAGCCTACGGGCACTGAATTTCTCTAAGGCCTATGGTCCATGTAATACTTACGCCTATGGGCCTTGTAAGGGTTCCACCTCACCCCTTGAAAGGTGGATTATCAAAATCAATAAAAAATGAAGGCCTTCGGGCCATTATAGGTGGAGGTAAGTGAATATTGTTAACTAATAGCCTGCTTTATTTTTTTTTTACCTTTTTATCCTTTTAGCACACACATACACTATCTGTTTAGAATTGATATTTTGTAGACACTATTGGTGGTGGCTTACTGAGTTATACTCACACCCTTATTGGGAGGCAAGTGGGTACCCAAACAGCTTTCATGGTTGTAGGTCAGGAAAAGGGAAAAAGCCTTATGCTATATGGCTAATTGGGCCTGGGATGTTCTTGGAGGAGAGGCCCAGACTTGGTGTCAGAACACATTTTGGGGATTCTTCCATTTGTATTTATTCAGGATTTTTTCTTACACTTGTAACTATAAGACATGACATGACATATTTATTATTCATCTTTGGGATTGTACAAACTTTTGGAAAATGTTTAGTACTTCATGTTTTTGGTTGTTTAGTTTCCTTTTTTTATATTTGTGATATGCTATGGAACACTTTTATAAAGAGAGTACAATCACCCAACATGATTTTATAGACCCTTGTTGATAGTCGGTAGCCTTTGGAATATGGTGAGGCATTCTTGAGGTCATGTGAAAACCCATCTCGAGGCACCGACCTAGTGGAATTCAAGCTGATGATGTGACATAATCAATATTGAAAAGGTACATCAATATTTATTAATTTTTTTAATTAAATATGAATGAAATTATAATGTGGCATAATAATTTCTGGTTACTATTTCTCATTACATTTGGATAAGTGTTATCCCCTCCAAAATACATCAGTTTTATTTGAGCCACTTTCAAATCATTTAGATTGATTATTAAAATGAATTAAGAAAGTAAAAAATAGATGATAATTCCAAAATCTTTGGCGTGTTTCGTTAAAAATGGTTGAAATTATTTAAATTTTATTAACCAAAACATTAATTTTTTACAAAATGATCATGATATTTTAAAATTTATAAGAAAATAATGTGTTTTAAAAGAAATGTCTACATAAAAGTTATACAACAAACATGGTGCCATGTTTTGATATCACCATAATGTGGTCAACTGATCATCATGACATAGGGATCCCCACCACGAGGATAAGACTCATCATGGTTGGTATTAAAAATTCATGGAACATAAATAGCTTGGATATAGTGTAAATGGTCATCATTTGTAGGACATATCATTCCATATGACTATCACGATGTATCCAAGTCCACCACATAATATTATCTCCCAAATGAATTATACCCAAAACTAATTCCTCAAAATGTTCATGGTCTTCCCTAGGAAAGAGTTTTCACTATGGACGTAGATCGTGGTGTGGTCAATATTAAAAATGGTTATAATGTGATAACATTGAAAGAAAAATAATTTTATATTAAAATTTTCAAAAATTCATCTTTGAAGGACCCAAAGAGGACATTAATGTAGATTAAAATATATTTTGTGGATGTGATATAGGATTAAAGTAGATTTAAATGGTTAAAATATTAAATCATTCAAAATCTATAAAATAAGGAAAAATATAAAAAAATTATTTTATTTTATGATTTTTTATAAATGAATGTATAAAATGTTTATATTAAAATTCCATATTCAAGAATATGTGATTTTTAGTTAATTTAAATCATTTACATAAAATATTAAATGTTTATACGATTATAAAAAGATTTCATAAATATTACCTATTTTGAATATTAAAATGATAATATTAAATTACATTAAAAATAATAATAAAAAAAGAGTTAACAATAAAATTAATGTGAAATGTTCATATTTATTTATTTTATGGAGTTTCCATAAAACGTGACTAAATTATAAATTTTTTATTTTTATTTATTTGTAGATTGTTCATAAATAATTATATTAAGTTTAAATTTATTAATTATTCATTAATTTATTTTATTATTATTTTATTCAAATATAAAAAGTGTTATATTATGACATTATTTAATATTTAGTTCAAATGTGTTTAAACTACTTCTTTAAATTTTCATAAATGAATTTTTGGAGTAATATTCTAGGTATGGAAATTGATTTTGTTTTCTTTTATCTTATATTTTCCATATTTTAGGTTATGATATTGAATTAAGAAGTTAATTATTGTTCATACATATTTGGTGTTAGAATTATGATGGAATTGAAGTCTCAATTGAGATATGAAATATTGGTGGAGTGACTTGGGTTTGATTTCTTATTGGCCTAGGATATTAGGATCTATCTATAAATGTTGGGGTTTCTTATTTATAGCTCCATGCTTACTCTTGTGTGTATTATTGATTTCATATAATTGTAATATTTTATTTTAAATGTTTTTATATAACTTTTTCTTGTGATATATTTGGATATGTATAAATATAATTCACTTTTATGATGAGTGAATAACACAAGCTATGATTTGTGTAAAGAGTTACAGATCAATATGGTTCAAACATATTGATTTGGAGGATTGAATAGGGATTCAAATACTAAATCATTAGAATAATTTATACAATTGAAGAGAATATGTGATAAGATATGGTAATATATTTAAATTTCATTTAATTATATTCATTATAATACTTCTAAATAAACATTTTCAAGGCATTTATCATCCAAATTAATAGGTTTATGCTAAATCTGGGTCCCCATATATTATCTTTCATAAGGAATAAATGTTATGATTGCCCCTAATTGTATTATGTTCTAGTTTATGATGTTTTATTTAGGTTAAAATTATATGGGAAACCTCAATAGTTTGGATAATAGAGTAATAGAGTTTATTTTAGCCATATTCTAGATTGGGTAAGGAATTTTCTACTCAACTATCCAAGAGTCATATATGATATGATTAATATGATAGTATACCTAAATAGCTATGAGATAAGAGGAACACTAGAGTGAACTAATTACATAATGAAATATACATTTTCCCACTAATGGTTATGATATATAATTTGAAAAGGGGTCATTTTTTTAGTTGGAATAAATTTAATATAATTCATTATTAAATTAATTTTAAACAACATACTCATCTAATTAATGATTCTATTAAATATAAAATGGAGTCATCATCATCAAACATGACTTTAATATCAATATTATAAAATAATTATCTTAATGGAAGAATATTATATGACAAGAATAGAAACTTAATGTTCCATCCCAACCCAATATCCAAGAAAATGGTGTGCAAAGTCGGTTGGCCACTATGCCTCAAGTGTGCCACCCCATATTCCAGAGGTTTCCAACTAGTAGAAAAGGTATAATGAAGGTATAGTGGGGAGACTATACCCTATGTATTAGTAATAAATACACTATAATAAATAATAATAAAAAGTTATTAGAATAAAAAACACCTAAAAATAATAAAAGAAGAGTAATAATGAATGAATATGCTACAATGTATAGAAATAGACATACATCAGGTACAAATAAAAAATATACAAGGAAAAGAAAAATCCAAAAGATCCATATATTTGAAAATCATAATCTCTAGCTTTATTAATGTCATTTCAAGGTCTCATTTACACAGATAATATCACAAGTGTGAACTATGAACCTGATCCTGCAACTAAGAGGTCTGTCCGGGTACCCCAATATAATGGAGGCCTAAAAAGGTGTGAGATATACTCAGTAGTCCACCACCAACAGTGTCCATAGTTATTCAGTCTATGAATATAAAATAAGTTGTGTGAAATTATATAAAAAACAAGTGGTAAATAATAAATAATAACATGTCAGACTCAAGTTCTTTGAAGACACATGTCTAACTGTAGCTGATTCAGCCTATGATGAAATGTCTATATACATACACCATCATGTATATATATATATGTGTGTGTGTGTGTGAATATGTGAGAAAATCATATGAACAAACATACATGCATAAGAATGGTCTCAAATTTTAGTACCAAGGAATCCACATGTGAGGATCACATATCATATAAGGGACTCCATTTTAAGGGCATCATACCCATCAATCACAATATAAGGGATGTCATGCCCAGGGTTCCATACCCATAATAAAAATTTATGGTACACCAAGCCCAAGGATTCAATTCCTATGAATCGTAGTGTAATTTATTCCATTACTAGGGACTCCATGACCATAATCATAATATAAAGGATTCCATGCCTTTGGATTCCATACCCATAATCATAATATAAGATATTCTATGACCAAAAATTCTATTCCCATAATCATAAAATAAGGGACACCATGCACAGGGATTCAATGCCCAAGAATCATCATATAGGGACTTCATTATAATTTATAGATCAAGAAAAAAATTACAATTTCAATTATAAAATCCATGGAGGGATAAGTGAGATGGTCTATCCATTCACACTTTATTTAATATAATTTCGTGATTTGGTTAGTTTAGTACTAATGAAAAAGTCCATGTACATCTATATATCTTTGAGAATTCTTATTAAATATGCCCTTTTATTATATAAATCAACACACCTCAAAATTGGTTTTATTATAAAAAAAGATGAATGTCCATAATATCATTTATTTAAGTCAATATAATCATTTATTCTAGTAAGTATAGTTATCACGCCTAAAAAGGTGATTCCAGATGTGGATAGAGCTGTATAAAAATGTACATAAATAACACAACATAATTAATGGTTTATAAAAAGAGGTAATTATTAATTCTAAGTGAAAAATATTTATAAATCAGTGTATGTGGGGATTTATTTTGAGTTTTTCATCATCAAACCATCCATAATGGTGACCTAGTATATCTAAATGAGGTCTAGGTAATCAATTTTTTTTAATTTTATAATTTAGGAGAAACCCATGGAAAAGTATGGTGTGTGGAACCATGATAATACATTATAAACAATGATAATTTGAGGTGAAATCATATAGACCACCTAAACTGTGTTTTTAATGGTCTACTCATCTAATATCGGGGTTTGATTCAATCCAGAATCCCAGAAACTAGAAGAATAATCAAATTCCCAGAAAATAGTGTGAATTAGATCGCCTAAAGATTATTCCAAATATGGAGTCATAAACTATGAAATAAATCATAAGGTCTCTTAAACTCACTGAGGGTATTCCAATGCATCTATAATCATTCAATTAAGAAAAATAATAAATGTGATTCACCAAGGAGGATGAGAGGGAGAGATGCTCCATGTGTGGGATCTTTTGGAAAAATGGGGCAGGAAAAAGGTGTATAAACCCTTAAAGGGTATCAGGGAAAAATAAAAAATTTCTCTCTTTAATTAGGCACATGATTAGGCCACATATTTTGGCTAACCATGTTCCAACCATAGTGCTCTCACTTCTTAAGCACTATAACCTGCATGATTTTTCCACATAGTTTAACTTAACTGTGCACCAACGATGTGGTGAAACTGGTTATGTGGAACTAACCATGTAGCTACGCGCGTGATTTCAAAAACCATATGAAACTTGTACACCCACCTCTACAGTTTACTAGAGGCTTTCTTCATAACCATTCACCCCACTATTCACGATGTATAAAATCAAGTGAAACTACTTGTAGGGAGCATGGTTTCTCTTGAGGGGGGACACTATTTAAAGAAACCATGAACCTAGTCTATTTTCTTGATAACAAAGTGATATTTTAGAGATCAGTGCTCCCAAACCTCATCCAAAATTCTGAGATACCTCTTGATCCTTAATCCACATAAAAAACAATTTCAAGTGTTCCAATTAATATATTTACATTCCAAAGCTAAATTAAAGATATTTACCATTCACTAACTGATAATTCCAAATTATTTTAATAATTTGACTGGTCCAAAAACACAGGACCTTACAGTCTCTCCACCTTATAAGTCTTAATCCCCAAGAAGCATGTGGAAATAATGAATCATTACCCAACCTAATTGGATTAGTAGGTTTTTTCTCAAATTACCAAATTGTGTTTCCAAATTCCCTATATTTCATCAAGAATCACTTAACGAATACGGTGTTTTAATAATAAAAACCCAATCCCACACTCATAACTACTAACTAAACATCAAGATATGGTTTAACCAATCTCATCTAACCCAAGACATGATTACATAATTTTCTCCCCCATTACTCAACCTAATTCATTTTCCACCATAGGTTCTTGATTCCAATGGCTAATCTTGAGTCTCCATCCTCATAGCATCATAATTTCTAATTAAACACATATTGATTGTCCTACTAATACTCTTAGCACATTTATCAAAGTTAAACATGAGGAAAATGCTTGTGTTCCTTATTCCATATCAAAAAGGTTGAACTCCAAATGATCAAACTTATATAGGATTCTCAATTGTTTCTTTTAAAAGTCATATTTGACCATTAAGATAAACTGATATCATCTCAATGGGGTACTAAGAGTGGTTATTTACCGGCCATAAACAACTAACCAAGAGAAACCAATTTGGATAGCTTTTCTCCATTTTTTTAAAAAATTATCAACTTCCACAGCCAATACATTACCAAAAACAGATTCTAAAGCCTTTCCCGAAGGCATATCAAGATGTCTCCTAACACGCTCATTGAAACCCATACTTGAATTATGGTAAAACCTATTATATGAACCATATCCCAATAAGATCATCATATTTATATAGCATCATCACTGGAACTAGTCTAATATAGAATCCATTGGTCGTCATAAGGTACTTAGAGCTTAACTGCTTCATCTATATTTCACCCAAATCCATCATCAAACCATGCCTGGGATTTATTGAGGATCCAAATTATACATTGATCCGTTTATTTATTGACAAAAATTTACCAAAACAATCATCACAAGAATGATATCAAGATCCCTCTCATACTCGAGCAATGATTAAAATCATCCATCACTAATTCCTACTTTCCATGAATGGTACTTTTTTCTAAAAATAAAAACCTTAAGTCTCATCCCCTTCAAATGGCCAGTGGTCTACTACACACTATTTGGAATATCTTAAACTTTATCCTGGATCGTAACTCCCAATGATTTATTTATTCAGTCATAATATATATTTAAATATGTAGATCATCATATAGACAATTCTCTCTCAAGGTACTCAGGTCAATGACAAGATAAGGGGCTCGATCTCCTCTTAATTAAGAGAACACTGAGAATTTATCAATAGTAGTGTATAGCTCCCTCTGATCCACACTCACCTCTACTAGGGCACAACTAACTTTTTCAATGCTCATCACCACATATCCTAACCATTAATGTCTAGGAACCTTATGGTTTATCCTTAATCCTCAGTGATTCCTTTTAATTACCCAAAGCACTTCTCAACCTTTCCCGTAAGCTTCACCATTGAAACCATCAATACTAGACCCTTTCTCAAATTCCCATCGACATTCAATTATATATAGTGGAAACACAAAATAGGCAGAATATAAACTTATAATATTTATCTGGTGTATATATCGTACCCCTATTCATAAACCCAAATCAAACTTCCCTAAGTCATTAGTCAACAAGGTCAAAAATGACCATACTACATGTAATGTTTGTATTTGAATACACCAAGAGTTCCCTTGAAACTAATCTTAAAAATTTTACATCACACATGTTCCATTATTTTTAATACAAACATTTTACTTATGATGTCATTTCATAGAAGAAACTATCAATTGAACAAGCAATGATCAACTGGTCTAAGAACCCGAATAGTATTCTCCAATAAAGATAGTTTGATTTTCCAAAAAGTCATTATTCTTTTCAAAACAAAAGTCATCACAATGACTTAATAAAAATACTTGATCTCCTACCATGAATCGGTCTAGAAAAGTGTGTAATTTGAATCTTACCACATAAGGAAAATGTAGTCTCAGACCAACCACTTCCGCTTGTAGTCCTTTATAGAGAAACTCCATTGACCTACTAGGGTATGAGAAAAATGTTAGGGTTCCTTGGACTCACACCTATCCCTAAGGTCTCTAAAATGATAACTACAACATATTCACATGTATTTATTACACAACATTTATCATTCTTAGAAACACACCTTTAGAAGAGGTTAAACTAAAATAGGTAATGTTGAATTAACATATGAGGGATAGAATCTATCATTATAGATATAAGGGAACCACCTATCAAAATCAGGATACCATGACCTAATCACCAGTGAGGATCTAAATGGGAGAGTTATTGTTGAAAGGTCACAACAATAATGTAAAGGATAAATATATGGTACTCAAAGAAATATAGATACTTTAATCACCATTAAAGAATAACATTCCAAAAAACCACCCATCTACTAGGGGTGTCCTTTCATCATCTTGAGTCATACTCTGGAAAACTGACACCTGAACATCACCTCCTATTTGAAAACCTAAAGGAATCATTTATCAATGCATTAAGGTCGAAAAGTGCTACCATACTCATGCTAGCTCCTCACATACTCATGTAATCTACCCTAAAGAAAGGTCACAAATGAAAATATCACTAGGCCTTACCACGTAACCTTTATGTCCAACTAGAAAAGGAATAATTCTTTAGAGTTCCATAGTAATGGTAACATTCATGTTAAATTAAACTATAAAAGAAACATTTGAAACCAAACCCTACATGGGGTTCCTTAAAACAATAACCTCAAAGAGATTTAGTTTTAATTAATTTAAACAATTCTTATTTATTTAAACATTTAAAATAGTTTAGATACCAAGGATATCAATTACCAGTTGTTAGATAAATTTTATCGTTGCCTTTATTTAGCTGATTCGAAGCATCTTTTTAGAAAATTTCATATAATTTTTTTAAACCATTTATTTAATTCAAAAATTTTCACAACTAGATTAGTTTAAGAAAATTAAAACTTCCAATATATAAAGGAAACAACTATTTAGTTTTTAATTTTAATTTAAAGTAATTAATACCTCATAATATTGAATCTCAAAAACATATAATGGGTCTTTAATTAATTTAGTGAAATGTTCATGTAAGATTCCACCCTACATTTATATGTAACACCATATAAGTGGTTGGGGAATCTTTAAATGGCCATTAAATTTTCATAATCATACCCCCATGGAGTTTAAGTACTAAGAACATAATAAAGTGGTGGTGGCCTATGGGGGTCCCATCATCTCAATCTGGGTTCAATTATACATGCATACATTACCCATTTATGGATTCAACACTATAAATTACCATTGACATCCCATTTAACTATTACCTATAATAGTTTATATTATTGAAATTTTAAACACCCATAGTGGTTTTATCTAATAACAACATGCAAAGACTAACCTACATTGTTCAAGTACAATTTTTATCCTAAGAAACAAGCCATTACTGACCTACTTGGGTCCAGTTCATCATTTAAGGATTCAGTCATATAGGTCATCATACCAAATTCATAGAGGTACATACCCCCTTAAGGCACAACTTACCCTTTATTTAAAAGAAGTTATTATTTGTGTGAATCCACATTTCAATATTTATATATATACATCTATATTATAGTTTATTTATATGAATTACCATTCCAAAATTATAATGGCACCATCTTTATAAGTTATAATTTGAACTCTTGTAACTGTAACTAGGTTTATATTCTCGGTCTCAAATATTTCAATTTCATGTATACTGACTTTATTACCAAGGTTACCCTTCCCAATTTATAAAGGAATATACACTCAATAAATTATTTGTAGCACTCATTTAATCAAAACCATAAATGTTTCAGCACATGAAACCTATGGTCCATGGCTCAAACATGTTATAATTGGATAATTAAGGTTCCACCAAAAAACTATACAGTAAAAAATCATTTAGGTTGATGCATAAACATTAATAACATATTATATATTTTATAAGTGTATCTATTCATGCTATCACTGATTAAGAAATACAGGCATATAAGATGAAAATTGAAAATTCAAGTCATAGAGATAAGCATGATGATTATCACTCTAACATTTTATCCAATAAATCATACTAATAGATCACACATCAGTTGTATATGAGATAAATCTAAATAACTCCTTATTAGGGTATAAAAATCATCATGCACAGAGAAATATTTGATGTAACCTACATAGCGTAGAATATGAATAGAATGGGGATTCTATATTACTATAATGATGCATGTAACAACACATTGTTGTCATACTGATCCAAGGGTAAATATCCTTAAACAAATGAATCAATAACCAGAAGAATTAAAACAATCACCCAAGGTGAAATAATAATCAACTATAATATAAAAAAATAATCCAGTCCTTGGGAACTTGATCATTCCTTCAATAATAGGTTGGACGAACCCAGAAAAAATCTATTTACTAAGTTACAACACATTCCTAGTATCCTATATACTATCCCAAATAGTAATAAATTAAGGAAAATAAACCTTTGATACCATTTATATCATCCCAACCCACTAAAATGGTGCCCCGGTCTATTTGGCCACCAGGCCTCAAGCCCACATCCCCATATGCTAAAGGAAATAAACTAGAAGCGAGGTTCTAATAGAGGTATAGTGGGGGGGACTATACCCTATGGATCCGTAATAAATACTACATAACTAATAATAAATAAATGTAGTTGAATAAAAAATAATTGAAAATAATAAAATAAGAGTAATCATGCATGGAAATACTACAATTTATAGCAGCATAGTCACAACAAGTGTAAAGAAATAGTATACAAGGAAAATAAAAACTCACCAATGGAAATCTCTAGGATCATCCTGATATCTAGATCATTCATGTACTCAGAAGCTACCACATACAAAAATAACAGCAAAAGAATGAACTTGAACCTAAACCTGCAACTAAGAGGCCTATTTGGTTATCCTAGTGCAATGGTGGCCCGAACAGGGTCTGATATATACTTATTAGGACACTTATAATGGTATATAAATCTCTATAATCCATGAATATAAAAAAAACTAGTGTAATGGTATATCAAAATGAAGCGGTACAAAATAAATTATAACATGTCAAGCCTAGTTTCCTTAAAGGCATATGGACGACCATACCTGCTTCAGCTCTAGAATGTCTCTGCACACCTTACATCAAGTATATATACGAATATATGATGAAATAATAAGAACAGATATACATATACCGGTTTGGACTCTAGTTTTATTACCAAGGAATCCACATGAGAGGATCACATATCGATAAGTGAATCCATGACCGGGGTGGTGTACCCTTAAATCACAATATAAGGGACTCCATGCCCAAGGTAACATACCTATAATCATAATTTTAGGGATTACATGCTCTAGGATTCCATGCATACAAATCATAATATAAGAGACTCAATGCCTAGGGATTCCATTCTGATAATCATAATATAACTTTTGACATACCCAGGGATTTTATTCCCATAATCATAATATTAGGGATGTCATGCCCAGGGACTCCATGCCCGTAATCATAAAATAAGGCACTCTATGCTTAGGGACTCCATTACCACGAATCATAATATAGAGATGTAATTCCCATTTATATTTCAATATTTGTTTTATCATTTCAGTTATAAAAGGTAAGGAGGGGTAAGTGAGATGTTTATACAATTCACTATTCATTTAATCTAATTACACTTTTTGTTAGTTCTGTAATAATGAAAAAGTCCATGTACCCGAATAGTCCATATATCACCAAGTATTCTCATTAAATATCCCATTATTAATAGATAATGTAACACACCTCAAATGTGGTTTTATTAGAAAATAGAGGCATGGTCATTATATCATTTATTTAACTCAATTTAATTATTTCTTCCATGATGGATAGTCATCACACCTAATAAAGTTATTCAAGATTTCTATAGAGAATTATAAACATGTGCATCAATAACACACCCTAAGTGGTGGTTTATAAAAATTGGTAATCATGGATTATAAGGGAAAATTTTGTTGAACTCACCTTACATGGTGGTTTAGTTTTATGTTTTTAACCTCAAACCATGTACAATGGTTTCCTAGCCTGTCTAAATGTGGTCTGGGTATTTAATTTATAGGGTTTTGTAATTTAGGAGAAACTTAGGAAAATTTATGATGTGTGTCACCATGGTAACACTTTATAAACATTTAAAATTTGAGGGAAAATATATAGTCCATCTACCTTGTTCTTAGGATTTCCTACCCATCCAATATTGGGATTTGATTCGAGACGAAATGGGAGAAATCAGAAGAATCATCAAATGCCCGAAAAATAGGGTAAATTAGCTTGCATGATGATAGATTAGAATATTATTATATAAACTCTAAAATGAAGTATAATTATTTTTAGACATACTAAGTTTATTCCAATGCATCCAGAGACATTCAATTTAGAAAAAAATAGAGGATATTCACCAAGGAGGAGGAGGAGAGAGTTAGGTTTGTACGAGGGAGTTTCTAGATAAATTTGGATGGAAATATGTATAAAAAAATTAAGGGTTAGAGAAAAAAATAATCATTTCCACATTTAATATAGAGCATGGGTAGGGTGCATATATTTTCTGACCATGTTCCAACCTTGAATCTCTCATTTCTGAATATCTATACCCTGCACAGTTTGGATACATGGTTTAATAAAACTGTGCACCAACTTTGTGGTGTTACTAGTTAATTGGCACTAACCATGCATCTAGGTGCACAATTTGGAAAACCATGTACAACCCATGCACCCACCTCTTTAGTTTAAAATAAAATTTATGAACTTCCATGCACTCCACCTCACACAGTTTATAAAATAATGCAACAATCTTTATAGGGCCACACAGTTTTTCCTGAGATACCACATGTATAAAACAAACCATTCACCCCTATTTTTTCTCATGGAAGGTGATATTTTGGAGCCCAGTTCTCCGGAAACTCATCAAAACTTCTAAGACACCTCTCGGGCCTTAAAAGACATCAAAAAACAACACTTTCTGGTGTTATAATGCTTTTATTTACATTACATGTCTCAGTTAAATATTAGTCCCATTCACCAATCAAAAAGTTCAAATTATTTCAAGATTTTAACTAGTGTAAAAACAAGGGACCTTAAACTTAAAAAATTTTCTTAAGAAGTAAAATTTAATGTGTTCGAGCCACTTCTTCTTTTGAAACTGAAAAATAATGTTGTTTAGTAAATGGATCTAAATTCTTATGATAATAATTTTAAGGGTTCCTCTATTTTTTCCACTCTCATGCATGTATATAACGAACCATACTTTACATACATGGTTAATACTTAAAATTTGAAGAATACTTATTACAACATATAACAAAACCATGAAAGGACCGTATAGGTATAGTGTATTTAGAAACTGGGAAACATAAACAACTGGTTCATAAAGAATCTACACTATCTCCCATTTATTTCATCATATCTATAGTCCCTTTTTGGAATATCTTACTTAATAACCTTCTTCCTGACCTGGGGAAAGAAAACATACAAAAGTGTGAGCTCAAATGCTCAGTAAGGGTAAATAAAAGAAATATCAATCACATCATATTCATAAGAACATAACATTTTTGAAATCTTAACCTGCAAAAGAGATCATAATTTCATAACATGGTATAAATCATGAGAGTGAAATGTAATCCCAATAATCATAACTTAAAACATGAAACTTTGTGGAATACACACATAATCATAGATAATCATTTCTTATTAGTCAAGACTCATTGCCAAGACTATCTTAGTGGACAAAGTCCATTTCTGAACCGAGTTCACTCCTCATTTCAGTCATGTTTCACTGAACCGGTTTAACCTGCCGTTCCAGCCATGTCTATCTCATTAGATATAAAATCATTACCCAATGCATTGGAGGGAGGTATAGGTCCCACCCATCTTATAATGATACCATTCTTATGTGTTCCACAAAATCATAAACCATACATCATAGCATAACCCATGTAATAAAAATGGGAATCTTAAACATCATGACATCATAAAACAATTCATATAAGATAAAGGAATTCATAAAAATATTTCCATCACAATATAATCAAATCAATGTAATAATAGGGATATAAACATAACCCTATATTATCTTAGATGGAAAATAATTTTGATAAAATACTTGAACTCCATTCCTGAGGAAAATATCCTTTCTACTTCAAAAATATTTTTTCTTTCTTAACATTTCATACAATTTTAATCTAAAATAAGTTGATTAAAAATAAACGTGAAAACTTTTAAAGTAATATTCTTGAAAATAATGTATTATAAATCCATTCATGCCGTATAAGTTAAAAAAACATTCTTCTCGTAATTTTGTCGGAAAAGTCAAAAAGTACCTCGTACGAAAAATGAAAAAATATTCCTTTCATATCTTTTACTAAAAACTCACCGAAGGGTAAAATTGGATTTAAAAAATTTTAGGTGGTTGGAAATAATATTAAATATTGAGGAAACATGGATGTGGATGAAAAACAACACCCCAGTAAATACCAAAGTATAAACAATCTCGGATAAAAATGAGATTGTGATATTTTCCTTTACCTTAGATCCGATATGCTTTCTACCTATCCGAACCTCCTGTATAATGATTTAAATAATGTCATTGACTTATTACAGAATCATATTCATTGTTATGATATCATATATGGTCATATTTGTATCTTCTTATTAGTAATATTTCTTTACTACTTGTTATTCGGGTGTTTATTACTTTTTGTTCTTATGCCTGTTTTGTCAAATAAATTATTATTCCTCTTTATAGGATATAGATACATCATTTACAGAATTTTATTAGTGTAATATATATCATATTCATTCATTCAATTCATTTATATAATAATTATTCAATTAATATCATATAGAACGAGTCGCATCACATCGTGGAGACGGTAGGCCGTACGTACGCACGAGCGATGATATCATTCCCATGATCGTGGAATTGTATTGAAGTGTATGTATACTATTTCATAATAAATATCACTTTACAATAATAATATATAGTTATTATTTACACCATTATACCCATCCAAGTAAGGTGGTGGTGGAAAACAGATTACACCACGGCGTGGAGACGGTATTCCGTACGTACGCACGCACGGTGATTTTGTTTTCCGTAGGATGGATAAGAGGTGAAATAGGGTTGTTTCATATTTATAATAACATATCATTATGTGAGGGATACTTATGTTATTACCTCATAATGAAACAACTAAAGAAGAGGGAGTAGAAGAAGAATGGAACTTGAAGAAAACGGTATAAGGTATTACCTCTTTCTCGAAGTGCCTCCTTTAAACTTTCTCTTAAGGCGCTAGAGTCGGTCTTTTGATAAGACCAGTACCTCTAGTAGGTTTATAAGGAAGTGGGGAAGTGAAATGGGTAGGGGTTGGCCGAGCTTGAAGGCTCAAATTGGTGTGAGGAATAGAGGGAGGAGGTTCCCTTTTATAAGGGAGGAGAGGGGCACCATTGGAAAGTGTGGAAATATTATTTTATTATAAACTTATCTTCGGTTTCAAAAGGTCCCAAAATCATTAATGATTAAAATAATATGACTCGTGGTCAAAATAAAATCATCCAATCAGAATTGTACATGTTTTTTAAAATATTGTAATCATTATAATCTTATTTATTTAAATCATTTATTAATGAGGTAAATACTTCATCATTATTGTGTCATAAATAATTTAATTTATTTGGTGTCTAAAAATTATAAAAAAATATTATTATGTAGGAAATATTATTAGATTTATAATTAATATTTATAGTCTAAAATATAATTTATATAACCCCTTATAAAAATTAATTACTAAAAGATTTTTTTAAATGTCAATTTTGTCTTTACATTAAATTAATTAATCCAAATTGACATTGTCACTACCATGTGGGTCAATGTGGTCCGAAAATCGACCCAAGGATTCCCATGGTCAGACAATACTCATCCAATAGGGTTAGGAGAAGTTTCAAGGTAATTTTTAATTATTATAATATTCTTTTAACCCTGAATTATCCTATTTACCTTTAACCGTAGTAAATAAAAAAAAATTACCGTAGTTACTATTCGTAATATCAAAAAAATAAAAGTAAACTATTAACATAATTTGTACCCACTGATTCCAAATATGGAATCCATTTTTCAAAATTCAAAACATAGAAGTTTCAGTAATTAATTTAAAATTAATCACGTTGTTAAGCAAACAGGTTTTAGAAGTTAAAACATTGCTAAAGATTGAAATGTTTTTACCTATGAATTAAATGTAAAATTAATGATAATGACATACATTATATGAAATGGTAAAAATATATTCTATTTATACTTTAAAAACAATCAATATTATAATTTAACCACATAAAGTATTGCGATGAAAAAAGTTGTTTTTAATTAAAATATAGCGTGTTTTTACTATTCATTAAAATATGAAAGTTATCAGAATAATATGAAAAAATTATCCAAAGTAAATTTTTATATCCTGATTCTAAAGAAGAATTCTATTTTGTCAAATTGAACTTATAAACTTGTCAAAAACTAGATTTAATGTGGGTGTGCCATCAAAAGGCGGTAAAACTGCATTTTTTGAAAAATACTTCTTTTATCCAAAAAAAACTGATTTTGTTTTCATACCTCATTCTAGAAAATGTATAAGATGAATTAAAATGTTATAAAATTAAAAATTCAGTTAATACTATTCATAACGGCTAATATTATAATATATCGTTGTTTAGTGAAACTCGGTATTGCGTATGACGCAAGCTATCGAGGAAGGGCGCGGTTGCGTGTAAAGCAAGCCAAGATAGTGTTTTGTGTAGTGAAAGATTCATTCGATGATTTATATAACATAAAAACAAAATATTTCTCATAAAAGTCTCGGGTGTTACATTCTACCGCCTTAAAATGAATTTCGCCCTCAAAATTCATCACTTCGTAACAAACAGAAGATGATACCTCTCCCTCATCATATCCTCAAGTTCCCATGTAGCTTTTTCTAATTGGTGGTTCCTCCATTAAACTTTCACCAAGCGAGTGGTCTTGTTCCGTAGGAATTTTTTGATACGATCCAGAATCTCTATCAACTGTTCTTCATAAGAATGATCTTGTTCCAGCGGTACAACTTCTGAGCTGAGTACATGTGAAGGATCAGGTATGTACTTTCTCTGGAGAGATACATGGAACACATCGTGAACTTGAGAGAGATTCGGTGGAAGTGCCAATCAGTAAGCTACCTTCCCAACACGATCCAGTATTTCGAAAGGACCGATATATCTAGGGCTCAACTTTCCCTTCTTTCCAAATCTCATGACCCTCTTCCAGGGAGATATTCGTAAGTACACTTTATCACCCACTTCAAACTCTAAGTCTTTTCTTCGGTTGTCAGCATAACTTTTTTGTCGAATTTGAGCTGCTTCTATGTGTTGTTGAATAGATCTGACCTTTTCTACCATCTCATCAACAAGATCAGGTCCTAATAGCTTTCTTTCCCCAACTTCATCCCAGAAAGTTGGAGTCATGCATTTCTTTCCATAGAGAGCTTCATAAGGAGCCATCTGAATACTGGAGTGAAAGCTATTATTATAAAAAAATTCCACCAAAGGTAGGTGTTGATCCCAACCACCTTTGAAATCCATAGATCAAGCTCTCGACATATCTTCTACAGTTTGAATTATCCTCTCAGACTGACCGTCTGTCTGAGGATGATAAGCAGTGCTGAAACTCAACTCTGTATCCAGAGTATGATGAAGACTTCTCCAGAACTTTGAGGTAAACCTCGGATCCCGATCAGATATAATGGAAAGTGGTACTCCATGCAATCTTACCACTTCCTTTACATATATCCTGGCAAGATGATCAAGAGAAAAATCTTCTCTAATATAAATGAAGTGTGCCGACTTCATAAGACGGTCAACTATAACCCAGATAGCATTATTGCCTTGGGATGTTTTAGGAAGTCCGGTGACAAATTCCATAGTGATGTTTTCCCATTTCCATTTGGGTATGGGTAATGGTTGTAACTTTCCCTTAGACTTCTATCTCTCAGATTTAACTTGTTGAAAAACCAAGCATCGAGAGACATATTCAGCAACATCTCTTTTCATGTCATCCCACCAGAAGTACTCTTTCAGGTCCCTATACATCTTCGTGCTTCCAGGATGAATAGAGAATGAAGAACTATGAGCCTCATCTAGCAACTCCTTCTTTAATTCAGGGATGGGAGAACACAAACCCGATTCCTAAACTTTATTATCCCATCACAATCAAGGTTGAATTCAGGAACATTTCTCACCTTTTTTGTAACTTGACATCTTCTTTCTGCACCTCTTTAATATTCACATGTATAGATGGTTGAACATTCATTTGAGAAAGATACGATTTTCCCCTTTCATTATAATTCCAAGATCCATCTTTTGTAAATCCATAAATATAGGATCTTTTGTGATCCTCATCATAGATAAGCTAGCATGGTCTTGTCGACTTAATGCATCTGTCACCTTGTTTGCTTTCCCAGGGTGGTAATGAATTGATCAGTCGTAATCCTTAATCAGCTCCAACCATCTTCTTTGGCGCATATTCAGATCCTTTTGTGTGAATATATACTTTAAAATTTTATGATCAGCATAAATGTCACACTTTTCTCCATAAAGATAATGCCTCCAAATATTTAATGCAAAGATTACCACAGCTAACTCCAAATCATGAGTTGGGTAATTTTTCTCATGTATTTTCAACTATCGTGAGGCATAAGCTGTCACCATATCATTTTTCATAATAACACACCCAAATACCTTCTTGGATGCATCACTATAGATCACAAAACTTTCTCCACTACAAGGCAGTGTGAGCATAAGTGCACTGGATAACCTTCTTTTCAACTCCTTGAAATTATCTTCACATTCCTCTGTCCAAACAAACTTAACTCCTCTTCGAGTCAACTTGGTGAGTGGATTAGATAATCGTGAAAAATATTTCACAAAACATCGATAATATCCATCCAAACCAAGAAAACTTCAGATCTCGGTTACTGTTGTTGGTCTCGACCATCTTTCGATAACCTCTGTTTTTTCTAGATCCATAGATATCCCCTATTTTGATATTATGTGACCCAAAAATGCAACTTTTTGAAGCCAAAATTCACAATTGGTAAATTTGGCATAAATCTTCTCCTTTCATAGGGTCTTTAATACAATTCTCAAATGATCTTCATGTTATTCCTTGCTATTTGAATAGACAAGAATATTATCTATAAAGACTACCACAAACTGATCAAGATAGTCTCTAAAGACTATATTCATTAGATCCATGAAGATAGAAGGGGAATTAGTAAGACCAAATGGCATCACTATAAATTCATAGTGTCCATACCTTGTACGGAAAGTTGTCTTTGGTATATCATCCATTTTTACCCTTAATTGATGATACCCAGAATGAAGATCAATCTTGGAAAAGTATTGAGCTCCGCGTAGTTGTTCAAATAGGTCATCAATGCGTGGGAGAGGATATTTGTTCTTGAAAGTGATCTTGTTAAGTTATCGATAATCAATGCAGAGTCTCATTGATCCATATTTCTTCTTAACAAACAGAACAGGTCCTCCCCAAGGTGACACACTAGGGCATATGAATCCATTATCAAGATTCTCTTGGATTTTCTTCTTCAATTCCTGCAACTCAATTGGGGCTATTCTATATGGTGTCTTTGAAATAGGAAAAGCACCCGGTACGAGTTCTATTGAAAACTCAACTTCACGATTTGGTGGAAGACTCAGTAATTCCTCTAGAAAGACATCGTCAAACTTCCGCACAATGAGAATATTCTTAATCGTGAGTTTCTCTCCAACCATTTGAGATAAATAACCTTCATATAGTGGAATCAAGACCCATAAGATAGAAGAAATTTCCACTAGAAGGTTATGTTCATCCTTGCATCGATAGACGATCATAGATTAATCCGGAATATGAAATGTGAATTCCCTTCATTGGAAATTGATATGAGCTCCATATAAAGAAAGCCAATCCATGCCAAGAATCACATAAAATTCCACTATAGGAAGGATCACAAGATTTTCAGGAAGCACTTTCCCAAAAACCTCAATTGGAGAAGAATTGTAAACTTTTGATGCGACTGTTGTGCCATTAGGAGTTGTCACAGCCAACTCAACATCTAATTGTTGATGTAATACGATGATACCCATAGAAAATTCTTCAAAAATAAAAGACTGGGTGGATCCAGAATCAAATAAAACATTTTCTACTTTAGAGTGGATGGTAAGTGTACCTCTCACCACTTCGTTGTCGTACTCCACATCGCCGATAGTAATTGCATGTGAGTTTCCTTTATCTTTGGCCTTAAGAGTTTTTTGACATCGATCATCATCATCAACCCTTGGATTTGGGCATTGATTAGCATAATGCCCCATCTCCTTGCACTTGAAACATTGAAGTGTAGTAGGTTCATTCTGTCTATCCCTTCCTTTTTTTGCATCATTAGACATATTCTTCCCATTATTTCGGCATTCAAGTGCCTTATGACCTTTTTTTCCACACTTATAACATTTTCTTGTCCCCTTAAGGCAATTTACTCCATGTTTCTTTCCACACTTTGAGCATAAGGGAAAACTCATCTTCTTCTCAATGTGGCCTTTAGATTTTCCTTTGAATTCCATTTTCCTCTTCTTATCAAACCCATATGACTGATGGGTTACTCCAATATCCATCTCAACTTTGAGATCACATCGAATGATTTCCTCATAGCTATTTAAGTCCCTTATGGCTAACACCCTTCGAAGACTTGGTTTTAAGCCACTAAAGAATCGATCGATCTTACTCTCAGGTTGGATAATAATACCTGAATCATACCTTGAAAGTCTTGTCAAATTTTCTTCATAGGTACCAACAGATTCATCAACCTTTTTCTTTAGTTCAAGAAACTCCTTCTCCATCTTTGTTCGAAGAATACGAGGGAAGTACTTACTGAAAAATAAGTTCTTGAACTCGTCCCATTCCATGGACTCAATTTCATCTCTTTGCCCTGTATTCTTGATTAGATTCCACCATTGATCAGCATCACCTTCCAAACGATACACTGCTAAGATGAATTTATCATGTTCAGAACATTGAAGAACTGAAAATATCTTTTCAGTGGTACTGATCCATTGTTCAGCCACTAATGGATCATAAGACCCGCTGAATGAAGGTGGACGTTGCCTCATGAAGGATTCAACAGAATGTTGATCCTTCATTTGCTCATTTGGAAGTCCTACATGATTCATAGCCTGAGAAAGTTGTGTGAGCATGGCTACAAGATTTTGAATTCCAGCTCCCATATTGTTTGGTTGCTTAGGGGGATAATCATTGCATTTCCCATCGCATTCCACATTAACACGGTTCCTTCAGGTTCCAGCCATTGAATAAAACCAAGAAGAATAGTGTGAGAAACACTAATTATAAAAATAAAACCACATAATCAAGAACAAAATTTTACACCTAAGTTCTTATCATAGGTTGTTCATGGAAATTTCTAAAACACTAAGATTGTGTTCTATGCTTAGACATATCCTTATGTTTCTTACTAAGGATTTCACATCCTAGTTTCCAAAGGTTGACTATACATTTCCTCTGATACCAACTATAACGACCCATACTTTACATAAATGGTTAATAATTCAAAATTGAAGAATACTTATTACAGCATATAACAAAACCATTAAAGGACTGTATTGGTATAGTGTCTTTAGAAACTGGGAAACATAAACAACTGGTTCCTAAAGAATCTACATTGTCTCCCATTTATTTCATCATATCTATAGTCCCTTTTTGGCATATCTTACTTAATAACCTTATTCCTGACCTGGGGAAAGAAAAAATACAAAAGGGTGAGCTCAAATTCTCAGTAAGGGTAAGCAAAAGAAATACCAATCACATCATGTTCATAAGAACATAACATTTTTTAAATCTTAACCTGCAAAAGAGATCATAATTTCATAACATGGGATAAATCATGGTAGTGAAATGTAATCCCAATAATCATAACTTAAAACATGAAACTTTGTGGCATACACACATAATCATAGAGAATCATTTCTTATTAGTCAAGACTCAAGACTATCTTAGTGGACAAAGTCCATTTCTGAACTGAGTTCACTCCTTTTTTCAGTCCTGTTTCAATAAACCGGTTTAACCTGCCGTTCCAGCCTTGTCTATCTCATGAGATATAAAATCTTTACCCAATTAATTGGAGGGAGATATAGGTCCCACCCATCTTATAATGATACCATTCTTATGTGTGCCACAAAATCATAAACCATACATCATAGCATAACCCATGTAATAAAAATGGGAATCTTAAACATCATGACATCATAAAACAATTCATATAAGACAAAGGAATTCATAAAAATATTTCCATCACAACATAATCAAACCAATTTAATAATAGGGATAGAAACAGAACCATATATTATCTTAGATGGAAAATAATTTTGATAAAACACTTGAACTCCATTCTTGAGGAAAATATCATTTTTACTTCAAAAACATTTTTTCTTTCTTAACATGTCATACAATTTTAATCTAAAAGAAGTTGATTAAAAATAAACTTGAAAAATTGTAAAGTAATATTCTTGGAAATAACGTTTTAAAAATCCATTCATGCCGTATAAGTTAAAAAAACATTCTTCTTGTACTTTTGTCGGAAAAGTCAAAAAGTACCTCGTACGAAAACGAAAAAAGATTCCATTCATATCTTTTACTAAAAACTCACCGAAGGGTAAAATTGGATTTAAAAAATTGTAGGTGGATGGAAATAATATTACATATTGAGGAAACATGGATGTGGATGATAAAATACACCCCAGTAAATACCAAAGTATAAACAATCTCGGATAAAAATGAGATTGTGATATTTTCCCATACCTTAGATCTGATATGCTTTGTACGTGTCCGAAACTACTGTATAATGATTTAAATAATGTCATTTACTTATTACAGAATCATATTCATTGTTATTAAATCATATATGGTCATATTATTAACTTCTTATTAGTAATATTTCTTTACAACTTGTTATTCGGGTGTTTATTACTTTCTGTTCTTATGCGTGTTCTGTCAAATAAATTATTATTCCTCTTTATAGGATATAAATACATCATTTACAGAATGGTATTAGTGTAATATATATCATATTAATTCATTAAATTCATTTATATAATCATTATTCAATGAAGATCATATAGAACGAGCCGCATCACATCGTGGAGACGGTAGGCCATACGTACGCACGAGCGATGATATCGTTCCCATGATCGTGGAATTTTATTGAAGTGTATGTATAATATTTAATTATCAATATCAAATTACAATAATCATATATATTTATTATTTACACCATTATACCCATCCAAGTAAGGTGGTGGTGGAAAACAGATTACAGCACGTCGTGGAGACGGTATTCCGTACGTACGCATGCGCGGTGATTTCGTTTTCCGTAGGATGGATAAGAGGTGAAATAGGGTTTTTTTCATATTTATAATAACATATCAGTATATTAGGGATACTGATGTTATTACCTCATAATGATACAACTAAAGAAGAGGGAGTATAAGAAGAATGGAACTTGAGGAAAACGGTAGAAGGTATTACCTCTTTCTCGAAGTGCCTCCTTTAAACTTTCTCTTAAGGCACTAGAGTTGGACTTTTGATAAGACCAGTACCTCTAGTAGGTTTCTAAGGAAGTGGGGAAGTGAAATGGGCAGGGGTTGGCCGATCTTGAAGGCTCAAATTGGTGTGAGGAATAGAGGAAGGAGGTTCCCTTTTATAAGGGAGGAGAGGGGCACCATTGGAAAGTGTGGAAATATTATTTTATTATAAACTTATTTTCGGTTTCAAAAGGTCCCAAAATCATTAAAGATTAAGATAATATGACTCATGGTCAAAATAAAATCATCCAATCATAATTGTACATGTTTTTTAAAATATTGTAATCATTATAATCTTATTTAATTAAATCATTTATTAATGAGGTAAATACTTCATCATTATTGTGTCATAAATAATTTAATTTATTTGTTGTCTAAAAATTATAAAAAAAATATTATTATGTAGGAAATATTTTTAGATTTCTAATTAATATTTATAGTCTAAAATATAATTTATATAACCCCTTATAAAAATTAATTACTAAAAGATTTTTTTAAATGTCAATTTTGTCTTTACATTAAATTAATTAATCCAAATTGTCATTGTCACTACCATGTGGCTCAATGTGGTCCGAAAATCGACCCAAGGATTCCCATGGTCAGAAAATACTCATAAAATAGGGTTAGGAGAATTTTCAAGGTAATTTTTAATTATTATAATATTCTTTTAACCCTGAATTATCCTATTTACCTTTAACCGTAATAAAAAAAAATTACCGTAGTTACTATTCGTAATATCAAAAAAATAAAAGTAAACTATTAACATAATATGTACCCACTGATTCCAAATATGGAATCCATTTTTCAAAATTCAAAACATAGAAGTTTCAGTAATTAATTTAAAATTAATCCCGTTGTTAAGCAAACAGGTTTTAGAAGTTAAAACATTGCCAAAGATTGAAATGTTTTTACCTATGAATTCAATGTAAAATTAATGATAATGACATACATTATATTAAATGGTAAAAATATATTCTATTTATACTTTAAAAACAATAAATATTATAATTTAACTATATAAATTATTGTGATGAAAAAAGTTGTTTTTAATTAAAATATAGCGTGTTTTTACTATTCATTAAAATATGAAAGTTATCAGAATAATATGAAAAATTTATTCAAAGTAAATTTTTATATCTTGATTCTAAAGAAGAATTTTATTTTGTCAAATTGAACTTATAAACTTTTCAAAAACTAGATTTAATGTGGGTGCTCCATCAAAAGGCCGTAAAACTGCATTTTTTTAAAAATACTTCTTTTTTCCAAAAAAATTGATTTTGTTTTCATACCTCATTCTAGAAAATTTATAAGATGAATTAAAATGTTATAAAATTCAAAATTCAGTTAATACTATTCATAATGGCTAATATTATAATATATCGTTTTTTAGTGAAACTCGGTATTGGGTACGACGCAAGCTATCGAGGAAGGCCGTGGTTGTGTGTAAAGCAAGCCAAGATAGTGTTGTGTGTAGTGAAAGATTACTTTGATGATTTATATAACATAAAAACAAAATATTTATCATAAAATCCTCGGGTGTTACAATGTATCTATGGAATTTGGATTTCAAAATAAATTTGAGAATATAGTTTCCTTTAATAAGATAGAAAATATGAAAGGGATCTATTAAAAATAATCTAGGCATGTGATGTATGGGGTTATAAAGAGTTTAAATAAAAGATGACTGAAGAATATTTTTTATATATTTCTATAATCAATATGATTAGGTTCGGTAATAACCTATAGAGGTTTTCTTCACCGTTATGTTTTGATCTAGATATGGAGTTCATTCAACAATCACTTCTAGAAAGGATTTAATGGTTTATTTTGAATTAAAATATGAATAATTTCAGTAAACTTTTACCCAAACTCAACAATATATTAGAGATTTTATAACAATAACATGAGATATCTAGAATTTTTTGCTTTGTTTAATGTATAAAAGGTTAATGGTTTGTGTCAGAAACCAACTTGGGATACCCTAGATTTGGGTACACGATCCAGCCCATGGCATGGCCCAATTGTTTTTCCCAATTCCCAAGAGATGGATACTAGTGTATAGACATCAAATTTACATAATTAGGAATTATTTAACTCAATGAAATTTGAATATTATGAAACATGCACTCTGAATTCTAGTACGACTAATTTTTATGTCCTATGACATATATACAAAATGTGTAGTTTGAATATTAAGAAAAATTGAACAAGGAATAAACATATATCAGAACTCGTGAAATATAATCAAAACCCATCATTCATAATAAAAGTATCTTAATATTCATCAAAATTTAATTTTATTATAATCACCAACATAAATATGAAGGACCAAAATGATAATTCCAATGGGGAATAATTCATATGAATAATAAAAATAAAAATGTAAATCAGGGACCAAATCCAAACATCTTAGTCTGTCAAGAAAAATTCCCATTTTCATAGCACCACCACCACACTCAAGAGTGGACTAATATATCATCTTCCACTTGAAATATGAACCTTTAATGTATATAGGCATTATAAAATAATTTCTGGTTGGTACGCTCCCTACACATTGTGCATAAACATAAAAATTTAATCATTTTCATGCTAGTTAGAAAATATAACTATGAAAGTATGCTTTTAATTTTAATTAAAAACAAGTCACATATTTCTCCAACTTAAATTATTTTAATCCACAGTCAACATTTCACCCAATTAAACATAATAAATATTTAAAACATTTTATGAAGTGATAAAACTTGAAAGAGTTTCAAAACCATACTTTAGAAAAACTTACAATGAGGAAACATTAGGATTATTCCATTATTTAGCATCTCTTTCAAATTATATAAACAATGCACGAGAGAGAGGTAAATGTATACTTTTTAAAATGGAATCTCCAAATAAATTAGACAATAAAAAAATTAATATAATTCAACTAGAATCAATAAATATATAAGAGGTAATAAATTACTAAACAAAATAGAATATGAACAACAATAGAATCCACTCATGTGAAGGAAAGATAACTCAACATCATGGGAGTAGACCTAGGGGAATAAAGTCATGACAAACTAGGATCCTTATATTATCTTATCTGAAAAACCAATCATATATAGCTACACACATATAGAAAGGTATAGCATCATCAATTACTAGTGGGCAATTTCTACATTCTTGTAAGAGTAGCATCACAACTAATGGTGTAATCCAAGTCTATAGATAGTGACATAAATTCATAAAATGTATTTTCATAGGTCCTGCAAAAGTGTGTGGTGTTCCCATGATAAATCAAATGGAGGTGAGAAATATAAATCATGAAATAAACCATATAAAATCTTAATCGCATAGTATTATATAGTCATAATAAACATAACACACCCTCACCTTTGAAAACCCTTCACAAAAAGTAGCCCCGTTTGTCAAGAATAGTAAAATAATATCAACATCACTATATCTTTTACACAACATTGTGAAGTGGATAACCTCATGGTGGAACTCATATCTAGAAGACCATTTTTATTAAAATTTTAATCTATACATAGGAACAACGTTTACAAAATCTAATTTCTAAAATTTTCTTCTAAATCCAAATAAAGTAAACATCATAAAAATACCTCAAATAATTAAATATCACTAATATAACTCAAAAAATAAAAAAAATACTCTTATTTTATTAACCAACCATTTAAAATATAATTTTCCTCTCTTAAAAAACATTTGAAAAGAAAAAATCCCCTTTAATTATCAAACTCCTTAAAAAGGACCTCTTATGAATTTAGACAAACACTCGATGTGTAATTTTTTTATGAAAATAGATTTTATCTATAGAAAAATGATAAATCCCCTTTTTTCAAACAGAAATTGATTAGAAAACTATATAAAATTTTAAATGACTAATATATACAATAAATATAATTTATAAAGAGTTTAAGAACATGGTATAAATAAGAAATCAATCCATGTATTTAAATTTGAAAGTATACTAATTTTGAATCCTAGATAAATCCACAAAATTTAAAATCTAGGATGTTATTAAACCACCAATAGGAAAGAGGATCCCCTAAAGGATTGTTAGAAACCTTGAAATTATAAATCCCCAATTAAAATTTCAAAACACTATTCCCTTGGACACCCTGAATTTCTTAAGGATATAAGTAAGGAGGAAAGAAAATAAGAAGAAGTGATAATGAGATTGCTAGTGTCTGGTTAGATAGAATACAAATGGGTGGAAAAAAGGGACTCAAAGGTTTAAATTTTGAAAAGGTTAAATATTGGAATTTCATAAATTCTAATACTATACATAAGTTATCACCGCATGCTAATCCTCTTCACAGTGAAACCAGTCATCTGAAGCTACCTGAGGTCACTGACTCCTAAGGACCCTCTATGAAATAACCTCATCTTCAACCCACGATTCATCTTCCATTGATTTAAAAAATTGATAAATACCAAAAAATACCTTCTATTATAATTATAAACAATTTATAATCATATTTTAAGAAATTATATATTCCTATTTGAATTATTTTTAATGACATAGAGTAGTCGTATAATATGGATAATAGTTTGAGGAACTTAAATAATTCCATTACTAACAATCATATTTTACAATTGATAAGTCCCATAACAATATTTAAATATTATTATCATAAGATATAAGGACTTCCCTTTTTAGTAAATGGAATGACTCTTACGTATCACAATTTTTCAATAGAATGAACCTTATATATTACAAAATGACCCTTACATATCATGGGGAATCCCATTATTTAATAAATTACACTTCTCAATGACCCTTTATAATCAATTGACTATTATATACTATGTGAAGTGAGAATTGTATATCACATGTCCATTCAACACTTTAAAAACTTTTTAACCAAAGGAGGAATCTTATGTATCAATGGAATTTACCCTTATGTATTTCCTTTTCCAAAAAGTTACCTTTATATAACTAGGGTAACTCCAAAAGACTCTTATGAATCCACCAAGTTACTATTACATATTAATCCCCCTATATGAATACTTATCCATTCTTTCAACTCTCCATAGAACGAATCTTATGTATCATAGTGTTACTATTATGTAATATAGAGCATCTAACTCATAGATAATTCCATACAAGAGAATGACACTTTTGTATAGCATTACCATACATAAAATTAACTTTCCTGTATGGTTATTTTAAGTCTTATACAGTTATTTAAAACACTTTATACTATTATTATTATGAATTTTGATTAACCAAATTCTCTTAACATTAGTACCTTTATGCATTGAGACTCTTATTCATCATAAAATAAATCATACATAATTTTTTTTCTAATGTATAGAAAATAACTACAACTAAAAATTATCTATTGCATATGAATTACCCTAGTTTTACCCTTAAATTAAATACCCAAATAGTCTAAAATTTGTAAAACCACTCTAAAAACCTATAGACTTTCAATTTAACAAAAAATAAAGTAAAAGTACTTCTAAACCTCTGATAACACAAAAAATAACCAAAATCAAACCCAAATCATAAAAAAATAGGAAACATTAAATGAATAATATATTACACGACAATAAATAACACATGTTCGTTATAAGAATTCCTGATATAAAAACATATTATCCCAAAAAAAGTCACATAGACTTCCTTTGGAGGAAAACACTTACACAAAAGGGGTAATTTCATATACTTGAATACTCTACATAAAACATCATACAACTATTTATTAATACCCTGTACAAATGTAGGGATCTCCCCACTGTAAAAAAATTACCTTAGTATAAAAACAATAAATTATTTAAATAATAAACTAAACACATATAAACTCATTGAAAAAAGAGAATCAAATTGTAATGGAATCGATTAAAGTACCTAAATTTTGTTAAGGATGATATATCATAAAAAGTAGAATATTCTTGAAAATATAAACAATTATTTATATAAAAAAATTCAAGATATAAATGATAATGAAAAAACAATAATGTAAAAATTATTTTCAAATGTGAAACCCAATTATCCTTTATAAATAGGAGAGTTTCTCATTTAAAAACCAAACATAACACATTTAAAAAAACACCACATGAAACCACAATATTAAGTATCAACATTAAAAATCCAAATAAAATATCTATAATGATACAAATCAAAACCCATTAAATATTAAAGACCTATTTTATTTAAAAATGGTAAACTAAAAGGAAAATTCATATCCACATGCCTATTTATTACCAACATAGCCAAAAATAACTTTCTTGAAAACATAAGTTCAATTCCATAACTAAATACATAAATATTACTATATATTTAAAAGAGTTCATGTAGTGGGAAATGAATTTAAAATATAAAATTCAAACCATATGACAAATAGAAACATACTACTTGATAAAACATATTAGTCTATAAAATGAAATAGTGACCCCTTGATCATTTGGTTCCCAATAAAATATTCCATTCAACCAGTTCTTTGAAACCTATTTAGTGACATTTAAATTAATATAATTCACACTATATTTGGTGGTCACTTGATAAAAAACAAGAATTAAATTATTGAAACCCCAATATATAAGGAAATTCACCATAAACAATAATGTTTTCATGTCAAAACCATTTAAAAAAAGTAAACACACGCACACAAACACTTATCTAGGATAATGAATAATGCTTTAGGCCTCTTTAGAAAAAATTAACTCCAAAAAACTACCATTACACTATTTCAAATTCTGATTATTACTACATTTTAACCATTCTAACAAATTATTTTATTAAAACCTTTTTATAATGGATAAAAATACCATCAAATCATCCTTTACTAGTTTAACCCAAAAACAATTTATTAAGTTTCATTGATATTCTACGAAAATTTATAAAATACTTTATGATTAAGAAATTTAATTTCAAAAAAATAGTACACAAATGTTCATAACATAAGTGTAGAGACCACACATAATTAAATAATAATAATACCTTAGTAAAATTATCCCAATTCGTCAAAAACTCTAAATAAACCATGTTGAAAGAAACATGAGATAAAATAAACAGAATTAACCAAAATCATAATCAATCAATGAGATCAGTATAAAAAATTAAGAACCATTAATAAATATAAACACATCAAAACCATATCCTTACAAGATGCATGGCCAGTGTGTATTTTCCACATCCTGTGCACATTATCCATGATACTCATTTTTCCCCATTCCAATTTCGTTCAAATATAGTGTTATACCCATAAAGGATTGATAAATCAATGTAAAAATAGAATTAAACAGTGCCAAAATTTTCTAAAAACTCAATGTTAATTAATAAAAGTGTTTTTATAGATGCTCCTTCATATATACCTATTAATCTCTGATAATCTTAAATTTTATCTACCATGACTCCCTAAATAAAAAAACTAGGCACTGATACCATTTTTCATGAACTAACTCAGGAAACTCATGATTTGGGTACCGAAGATAGTCTATCACATGGTAAAAAGAGTGTTCCTGGTCCCTGTGGGCTAGAAACTATTTATTGGGAATCAAATATTCAAAAGTGGGAATTATTTATCCTCATAAAATAGGAGTAATACAAAACTTCCATCCATAATTTTGGTATGGAAACTCTATAAGTTTGATGATCACACATGCAAAATGAGAAGTTTCAATATTAAGTGAAATAAAATGATGCATTATCATATAACAAAACTCATAAACTGTAATCAAAACCCACCAAGTATAACTAAAGTATATCAAAATTATTAGATTCAAATTTTAATACCAAGATAATCATAACTAGAAGAAACTAATAGGAGATTGGTGATGTTTCATGGTATATATGATGAATAAAAATACTAATATAAAATAACAACTATATCCACCAATCACCATGTGTTAAGAAAATTATACCTTTTCTTGGAATCACCATTATACTCATACCTGAACCTAAAGATCATCTAATACATCTAATCAGATCTTATATTGAACCTATAATGTATATAGGTGTTAGAAAATAATTTCCAATAAGTATCCACTCCACACCCCAGGCATGACATTAAAATTAAATCATTTTCATGATACTTTAGAAATACAACTAAGGAACTAAGACTTTTATTTTCATTAAAAATGAGTCATAGTAGATCTTCACTTAAATTCATTTTATCCAAGGTAAACATATCACCCATTTAAACACAATAAATCTTTAAAAGACTTTATTATGTGATGGAATTTGAAGTAAAATATATTATTCCAATCCATACTTTTGATGAACTCACAATGAGGAAATATATGAAATTGACCACACATTAATACCCTAGTCAAATTACACAAAGAATTATTGATAAAGAGATAAATTTATACCTATAAAAATGAAATCTATAAAGATTTTAAACACTAACATAATAACCACAAATAAACTAGAATTAAAACATATATAAGTGTAAATAAATTACTGTATAAAATTGAATGTAAAAAAGATATAGAATCCATTTGAGTAAAGTAAAGATAACCTAACATCATGGGAGTACCTTAGGGAATAAAGCTCAAGAAACACAAATATCCTTGTACTAACTTATATGAAAAAAATATCCAACTTTGTAGGATTATAGGGAGAGAATTTTCTATGAATAATAATTAATTCCCATATTCTATTCAAAGTATCATCCTAGCTAAAGATGTAATCCAAGGATAGGGGATTGTTATCAATACCAAGAAGTTACTTTTCATAGTTTCCTCCAATATTCTTGGTGTTCCCATGATCAATGAAATAGATGTCACAAGTATCAATCATGAATTAAAGAATATAAAATATTAATAACATAGTAGAATATAGTGACAAGAATCATAAAACACCCTTTTCCCTAAAAACTATTCATGGAATAATTCCATTTTCATCAAAAAAACAAAATATAAATATCACTAAAGATTTTACACAACAACATGATGAGACTAACTTCATGGGTATAGTCATATTAAGAAATCCCTTTTTATTAAAGTTCCAATCAGAAATTAAGAACATCTTTCAGGGAGACCGTGTTATAAAGTCATATTTTAAAATTGAAACAAGGAAACATCATCAAAACACCTCAAACAATTAAATAACAAAATAATAACTCACAAAAGAATCCAAACATAAAAAAATAAAAAATTTATCTATTTATACCACCCAAAACCATGGAAAGAGGTGTTAAAAATCTGTTCATAGGGCATGTCCATTGTTCTGGAAACTGTGTCTGCTAAATTCATTGAAGTATATGTCCAATATGAGGACACTTTTTTCAAATGTGGTCATAGGATACCACACTTTTTCCACAGTTTTAAACCATGATCATATTTTACTCTATCTACATGGTTTTGAACCATGTGAATAGGTTAAATGATAAGGATTTGGTTTGAAACCTTGGTTATATCTATTAAAAAGGGCCAGTATGATTTGATCTTATGAATAACAATGAATTATTCACAACACAAATAAAATATATTCACAGCACCTTACCACTAATCTGTGACACTCTATCCAAATTTATAAACACATAAATATATTTGTGTGTGTGTGTGGATATATAAATTTATATATAAATATTGAAAAATATTTTTTTAGACATTAAATTTTTCTTAAGAATGCGTAATGGCCCAATAAATATTTCCATGGTTCACGGAAACCATGGACATATGTATTTGACTAAAGATATATTACCATGATTTTTTCAAACCACGGAAATATGGGAACTCTACCACCATGGTTTCTAGAAACCATGGCCATATGTGTTAATATGAAATAATATTTAAAGGGTTTGGGAGAATAGTGGAAATAGGGGAACTCTACTGACAATGTTATTCAAAAAAATGGTTGTGGTCATTCTAAATTTTTTATATATACATGGTTTTTCAAATCTTTAATTTAAGGTTAGTCTTCCACCAAATATTTTTTAAAACTATGGTCATAACTCTTTTAGGACATATTCTCACAGAAATTTGGATTTCCCACCTCAATATATTACCATGGATTTGCAAAATCATTGTTATAGTCAATCATAAATCCACAATTTATAGAAACTATGCATATACAGTAAAACAGCTAGACCAACCACCATAGTTTCACTTGAATCAAGGTTATAGGATATAATATAGAAATATTTCAACCAACTATGGGTATAGAACTATGGTGGTATTTCATTTTTCTAATTGTTATACACTTAGTTTATTAATAAAAAATTTAAAACAAAATTTACCTCCCTTAAAATCATTTGAAAAAAACCATTTAATTATAAAACTCCTCAAAAATGGCCTCTTATCCATTGAAAAAAAAAACACTTGATATGAATAATTTTTTTGAAAATAGTTTTTTATAATAGAAACAAGAGAAATTTCTTTTATGATGAATAGATATTGAGACGAAAGCTAGTTTCCTTTGGTAGGTAAAAATAGATAAACTTAATATAATTTCTAAAGAGATCAAGCTAGAGGATTAAATTTTAAATAAATTGAATTTAAATGTATATGTATGGAGAACACTACCCCAATCCACTAATTCATATGTTGGCATATTATTTCACCACCAAGGGTCAAGGAAAATCCCTTAAAGGATGATTATAAACTTTTAAAATAGAAAAACCCTTATTATAATCACATGGTAGTACTCCCTAGGTCATAATGACCTTTTTGGGGAATGAAATAAAAGTTAATTAAATATAAATAAGTGAGTAGAATTTTTAGATAAATTTCCGTAAAATAATATTCCTCAATGGAGATAAGGATAAAAATATTTTATCTAGGACTAAAGGGTTTAACTGAGATATTTATTGGAATATAAATGAATTATTTCTCACAACCCATTAGTCACAAATTTTAAATAATAATGTCATATTTTCATATTAATGATCTAAGCACAAATAATGATTTATAAGATATAGATATTAATATTTTATTTGTTAAATATTCATATTATTGGAAATAAGTTTTATTTTCTAAAACAATGGACCATGTGTCTATTAACATGATATTTTATCTGTAATATAGTTTTTAAGAGGCTAGTCGGGGTATATTTGGACTTGAATTAGTTCAAAGTATAAAAAATATGAGATTATAAAAGTCAAATTCCAAATGAAAATCACTTTATATTCAAAAAAATTAGGATATGTTTGTAAATAAAGTTAATATAAAGAGTTACATTTAGTTACCATAATGATCTCAAATAAATTTGTTAATGTAAAATATGTGTTATGATGATGATGATGATGAACATAGAACGTGTTCTGAGTAGAAAAAAGATCTTATTAACATATTAACATTGTATGTTGTGAAGTATATGAGTTTGAATACTATGTTCAAAGATTTTAACAATAGTAATATGATTTAGAATTCTCACCATTATAAAAATAGAACTTTTTTATATATTTTACTTGCTAAAATATTTTAGTGAGAGTATTTATTATATAGTTATGCAGAGATATGGTAGAAATTAAAAAGATATTTAATGATTTTAACAAAACCCTATAATTTAAGAAAATGAAAGTCTTCTATGGAAGTTTTTCATATGGGATTTGATTATATAAGTGATTATGTTTTTTCTAATATTCTTAAAATATTTTAAGAATATAAAAATGTATCTTCTTATACAAAAATAGTCATAAATTTATCATTACTTCATTTCAGTTGTATATATTCATGAAGTAAAATCAAAATTGACCTCCCAATGTTTGGAAATGAGTTGTCCCTAATAGATGTTCATCATGAAGTATTATAGGTTGTGATGAAATGGTAAGGTTATCATGGGTAATATTTCATATAAAGATACTAAATATTATCCTTATACACAAAATGGTTTTTCTATGTTTAATAACCTTCCATCTATACAACATGGAGTTTCAAACACTATGTGTTTGGTATTGTAATAGTGTATATTTCATATTAAATCTACATTCCTATGTTTAGAAAGATACTAGCATGAGAAAATTCATACTCTGATAACTTTATTAATCCAGCCTCAAGTCAAAGATAATTATGGGTGGTTGGATATAGTGTTGATCATGTCATCAATAGAGGCTTAACCAATATAGGATTTTTCCTCTCATATGATGTGTATCATATATGGGACCTCTATTGAGATGGAATGTGTAAGAGTGTAGTCATAATTATATACGACACATTTGATGTGATTATTTATTTTGAAGAGGGGAATCCGATGTGGTCATCCATTTGGATGAATGACATGAGACTTGTTCATCTATAAAGTTATTATATACTCTGAGAATTGAGAAACTATGAGTATGGTATATTGGATATATAAACTTTGTGTCCCGTGGTCACCCAATTTCTTGGACAAGGGATTATCTTATCATGAAAACTTATATATGTTACAATTACTGTACACAGGAATGGACATACATTTGTTTGATAAATATCATTTTAAATACCTTTTTAGCGAGATTAACATTACCTGACCTGAATGGCCCGAAGGCCTTCATTTTTTATTGATTTTTGATAACCCCCCTTTCAAGGGATGAGGGGGAACCCTTACAAGGCCAGTAGGCTCAGATATTACATGGCCCATAGGCTTAGGAGATTACATGACATGAAGGTCTTAGGGAAGTCAAACCAGACTATCTACAAGGAACTACCCCTCCCCAGCATCTGCATCTTGATAGTATCTCTTCAACTTTTTCATGACCGTCTGGCTAGGCTTCCTGTGCAAGCACAGGCTGGTACCGATGGCATAGCCATACCCTCTCATTCTGACAATACATTTGGCTCTACTCTGGTGAGTGAACCTGCTCTGAATCCTCATCTGGGGCTGTTCCTTTTTATGTAGTGTGTCTGGGGCCTGCATTCATGTGGCCCAAAGGCCTTGGGGTGGCCTGAAGGTCTTAAGGTGGCCCGAAGGCCTTGAGAATCAACTGGCCTAAAGGCCTTGGGTGGCACAAAATCTTTGTAGGACCCGAGGACCAAACCGGTGGCCTGAAGGCCCAGATGGATGAATAGTTCCAGTTGCTACAGTACCGAACAGTGCCTGCTACAGTACTGCTACAGTAACCCTGAAATATGCCTCCACCCGGATTTGATCTCGGGTCTCTTGGATACACCTAGCGATTCCTCACCAACTAGGCTAAGGCTCTTATGATTTTAGCGAGATTAACATTGACTCTTTGATAATGGATACTATTTTCTCATGATTATTGATTAAGTATTTCACAATTTTTTGTAATCCAAAAAAGTATCATGGAGATACAATTTTTGATTTTTTTTAATGATGATTATGTTTTATTAAAAAAAACTGTATCAAACATTGAGATATTCCTCATAAGTGTTTTTTAGGATGTTCAAAAGAAGTTTTGGATGGCTTCTTATAAGTTGTTACATATGAAGTAACATGTGGTGAAAATAAATGATATATTTTCCAAAATGTGTTTTCGATATAGTTTCATGAGTTGTTATATATGATGCAACATAAGGTGAAAGTGTGATAAGATTATAAATCATTTATTAAATGTGAGATATTGATGGAAATGGTAACTAATAGATGGACTATATCCTTGAAAATATAAACAACAACATGGTTTTTCATCAGATACACCACATTTTTGTTAGTGTCACCACACGGTGGTGTTTTATATGGATGTTTTATGAGATATCAGATATCAGATGGTTCTCCTTTCTTCTCCTCCCCAAATCTATCATTATTAGTTTATTATCATTTCATGATAATCTAGAGGAGTTTAAACATCCAAAAATAAAAATGTTAAAAATTAAATATACAAAGGATATAAATAGTTATATCCAATGAAACAGTTATTAAATGTCCAATTTAATAGAATTTTTTTTAGTTTCTAAGTAATCTCTTTAGTAGTTCTATCTAAATGGGATCTTGGTTTGTAGATGTGTCTTTGACTCACATACAAATTCTGAAAAACTCCTCATGTTGAAGAACTATACCTCTGAATTTCTTAAATCCCTTAAACAAAATGTTCTAAAAATTATGTATTTTAAGAGATCCTACCCATTAATTTGGTGACCTAAAAATCATGATGGTGCCTTATGAGGAAATATCCTATGAGATACTTCTCAATTATCACAATCAATCTCATGTGGTGGTGATTTGATAAGATAGATCAACAGAAAAAATGAATTAATTTCTTAATTTATTTATTCAACCCTCTATTAATTTATATATATTTTTGTGTAATATGTTTTGGTTATTATTTTATATTATGTTCATAGTGTTATCCTCTAGAAGACCCTTCCAAATCCTGAATATATGAGTTTTCCTATGATATATAGACATGTTTTATATTCAGTGGACACTTAATGACTTATAAAGGGGGCTATAAATGAAAGCATATGATATATAAAGATACATGTTGGGGAAAACATATTCACATTTGGATATGAGTGTGTTTGATCAAGATCATGCCATACCGGTTTTTAGCATGAGTAGTAGTAACATTTATCTCGAGGAAACTCTTCACTTGAAATTATGGAATGGGAAATTCATAAATATTTTCAATACTACGAAACTTCATATGGTAATATAGTAGGTCCTAGAAGGAAAATTATTTTTGGTATAAAGTGTTTGTCTAATATTTGAGGGATTTTTTATAATAATCATTCACAATAGTGTTTGGAGAGATTAATATAGATTTGTGATGTTTTAGATAAAATTTTTGAAGAGTTACTGTAGGTGATAAATTGTTAGAAATAAGCACTCAATCAAAAACCATGACATGGTGAGAGTCACCATTTCATTGTTCATATTTAATCATTGTTCTTGAAAAAACACTCATGGTGTATATAATGAATGACATCAGATAACATTATAATTATTGACCTAAATTGATTATTATGTGATATTAAAATAATCCAAAACATCATATAGTGATGACTAAATTCATTAATAATTGTTAAAGTGGTTTAATATTGATAATAATTAAATTAATATCTATTATAAGAGTTATAATTTTTGATCCAAATAGTTGGGTGTTTCATAGTGTATGAAACATTATAATATAAGATGATCCTCCATTCAATGAAAGAGTCTTATAAATTATAGTTCATGGACTTAATTCAAGTAAACTAGAGGTAATTCAAAATTAATTTGGGATTCTAGTAGCTTATAGATACCTTTAGAGGATATAATTTATTAGTTATTGAGGGAACCTGATCAAACTCACTATTATAGAAGATTCAAAATTGATAGCAAGGTATACATATTTTTGTGGGATTTGGTTCCCTAGAACCAACTAATATTTGTATTTTTTATTACCATATTATGTATACAATTGGATATATATATTATTATCACATATTTTAAATTTTAAGGTGTTATATTAATGTGATAATATACTTATAATATATTTCACATCAATGGGTTATATAAACTATCCTCTATAATGATATCCCAGAGATGTCATGATGATACTCATAAATAAATATGTTTTATAGTCTAGATACATCAATTTGATAGGACAAGTATGATATATAACTATCAACCATTAGGGGATTATAATCATTGAGACTACTTATAATGAAATTCCGACATGGTGATCTCCAAGATGGTGGTTCATGAGGACATACCTGTCATTAGTAATTCCACATATTTAATTTATCATTGGATATTTTTGTTAGTGAGTGTTTGTATTATACCTTTAAATTGTGATCATTGTTAATGTATGTCCTGAATTGTTTTCTTTGATTTGATAGATATAATCCCTAAATTCATTAGTCTTTTGGTGTATTTTCAATTATGTCATAAGATACAATATAATTCTATTGAATAATGTTTCATACTCAAAACTATAGGAATATCATAAGGTGTGATTTATGATATCACTTAATAGGAATATACTAATTTTATTGTATGACTATGAATATATTGTAATACTATAATAAATGTTATGATATGTTGAATCATATTTTATGATTCATGTGAAATTTTATAATTAATTGATGTAATTCAAACATTAAAGTGTTAATGTTCGGTAATATGTTATGTGTGGATATCATCAACTATATATATTTCATATTATGAAATGTTGGGGAGAATTATATAATTTGATTGTAACTATATTAATTAATTGTATGTTTTGTAAAATATGAGTAAACTAATGGTTACTAGGGGAGCATCCCCCGGGAAATATAATGAATGAATATCCATAAAGATTGGTTTACACAGGTGATCATTGTGCTAGAATTATATAGAATATCTAGCTCCTTGGAATATCTACTTATCCTTCTATATTATACTCCAAGAGTTAATATCATACCATAGGAGTTAAATAGAATCACACCCATGCATTGGGTGATTCATATTATCTTATAGATACACCATGGAGGGAAGATTCTATTGGTTGTTCCTTAGTGATATTCATTAAGAACTTGATTAAAGAAGGAGGCTCGACCATCTCCAGTGAAAGGTTCATGTTCTTAATTTTATTTATTCATGGTTTTCGCTTTTCATATCATGGTGATCTTGGTAATTGAGGTTTATATTATCTTTTGTTTCATTAAAAAGTTTTCTTCAATCCTTAAAAACAATTTTAGTTATATCAAATCTCCACTAGGATTCTAAATTCATAAAATTGTGTTTGAAAATAAATAAAATGTATCTTGTGACATAAATTGTAATCTATGTTATAAAAACAATATTTTCTTTGAATTTATTCACATTTTACATTATATTATATCATTAGATATGATAGGTATTGTATGATATATAATATCATAACAAGTGGAACCATGTAATTATTTGGTTTTTTATATATCATAATGTATGATACGTTTGGTCGTAGTGTCTCATATCACTGGTTTCTAATGTTATGGTAACATTTAAAGAGAGAATCTTATCACTTCAGGGATATAAATGCATATTGTTAAATAGGGCTGCAAATTATTAAAGGTGATGTCAGTTCATATTATTGAAATTGTATATTGTATAATATTATTCCTGTCATTGAGATTATCCATCACATATCTCCAAATATCAAGCATAAAATATGATATATGTTATGGATGGTCACATTTTACAATACAATTGATATAGTTGAATATGGAATAGGGAAAATTTTAATTTTTCTTATTTTCAATTACGGAAAAAGGAATTTTGAGATATTTAATAATTTATATAATTTCATAAATTAATTAATTATAAAGTATTCATAATTAAATAATTAAATTTTTACGAATCATTTATTAAATAAAATACAATAAAATTAATTAATAATATTTAATAGCATTTGAATTTATATGTAATGAATTATAATTTAGATATAAAATGTTTATATGTAAATTATATAGGTGATTTATAAAGAGTTTATAAATTATAAAATAAGACCATGTATAATAGAGTTTATATTTTTAAATTTATGAATTGTTCATATAGATTATTTTAAAATGTTCAAATTAAAATTCCTTATTTGAGAAATTATTTATACTATATCAAAATGAGTTTTGGTATCTGATAGGATTAAGGTTTAAATAATCTTAAGTATGTGATATTGAAATTATGTAATTTTTTTTAGAATAGATTTTGAATATATAATGTTCATATCTCATTTAACATCATATATTTAATGTCAATTCCATATTGAAAGATAATATAACAAAGATCATATTAGATATAAATAGAAAGCATTAATATTTTTGTCCATAGAGCATGTCTAAATTAAAAAGTGTTTATAATTATATTTATTTATGGATTATTCATAAATTTTTAATCTTATGTTTAAATATATGAAACGTTAAGTTATTTTATTCTTTATTTATTCATATAAATAATTTATATATTATGACAGAATTTATGTTTAGGTATAAATTTTTAAACAACTTCTATAAATTTTTATACAGTCATATAGGGAGTTACATGCTAGGTACGAAGATTGATTTAGTAGTAATTTACCTTAGCTTTGGCTTGGAACATCTTATCAGCATGAAATAAGAAATTAATTATAGTTTATGCATGTAAAGTGTTAGAAAGATAATGGAATTGAGGTCTCTCTAGAGTAAAGTAACCTTGGTTTGAGGGACTTTGGTTTGAACTTTTAACAATCGGACTTGAATCATTGGGTCTAAGAGGATAGGTATATAAACTCATGTGTGCCTCCTTATATATAAGAGGTTATCGACAATCGGTGAGGGTTTTATTAGTAGAGTGGGGAGACTATACCCTTAGTAATAAGATGCATACTATAATCATATAACAAAAAGAGAATGGACACCAAGATAGGAGAGAACAATGTATGGTAAAAGAGAATCACAATGGTAAAATAATGTCACATCAATTATACAAGTAATAATACAAAAACATTTGTGGTAGGTCCAAACCAAAGTAAAAGAAGTGGAATAAAAAGAAATAAAGACACTACAACCTCTTTCTGAATTCTATCCCAGCATTACCTCAAACTCCATGCTCTATATCTTCATTTACCTAATGTCTGTCCCTTTTCATTTTCCTGATTCCATGTCAATAAGTTCGCACTCACATTGAGATAGTCATGTGCGGTGTGAGTATAAAAAAACCATTTGGTCACTACTAATGCATCCTTAAAAGAAGTTCATATGTATATATGGTGTATACCAAGACATAAATTAATATGTATGTAAAAAAACAAAATCACTCAAGATTTGAGTCATCATACACTAACCAAGCTTCCATGAACCCAAACCCCAAAAACATAGGCACTATACTAGTAAGGATGTCATTATATTGAACCTAATATCTCAGAACAAGAAAAATTCCCTCACATCAGTTCATCACATTATGCCCTTCAGTCACACATTCATGTCCCACATTATGGAACACCTCATACCCCACCCTAAGGTGGTCATCTATCCTTGGATGGTAGTACTTCTACCTAACATGTTTGAAAACTTGGTTCATAGTCACCCCTACATTTTCTTTCTCCCATGTTGGTACTCCAGAAAATTTGATACACTTTACTTGTTCATGTTTTTCACCCACATCGACTGAACATGTATGTGATATCCAACTAGTACCCCCATAAGAGCCTAAGTTATTGGGATTCATTATTTCACCCACACTTCCTCTTTAAGGATTCATCTTGAAAATTCGATGAAACATTATTATATTGGTACCTTAATGAATTCTCTACAAGATATGCACACCCACAAGCAAGTCATATCAAGAGAAGAATAACTAGGCTTGTTAATAAGGGTTTTCATAAGTCCATACACAAACCCCCAAGTAGTACACATCATAAAAGGGCCTTGAACACACAATAAAATACTAATAAACCAAAACCAAAACCATATACATGGGATTTGTGTGGGAATTAGATTCCTACCTCAAGCACATTGTTGAAAATTTCTAGGTTCCATTAAGAGGATATCAACCGTATCACATCTATGAACCACTCAAAATAGGTTTCCCACCAAGTATTTCCTAGAAATTATTCAAATCCATAACAGAAGTAATTATAGAGATAGATTCATGAAATTAATTATTCTAATATGGATGAACCACATCATCTAACCTAAAGAGATATATCATTGAAGGCAGATCTGATTCTCTCAAGGGAAAGAATTCCAATACCCCCGGTCTGATTCCAATATAAAAATAGAAAAATAATCCTCCATTATATCAATAATTAATTCACAAATATAACTAGAAGAGAATAGATATATGGATAATTTTGGAATAAGAATATTATTCTAGCTTAGATAGATCAAAACATTCCTATCTGACGCCAGTAGATTGATCTCATGTCAAATTGATAAATAGAGATCATAGAGAGGGTCTAAAATTCCATTATAGAATCATAAAGTTCATTATGTATGAATTAGAATCAATGTAGCTGATGGAAATATTAAAAATACATGTTAGAGTAAAATTATGTAGGATCCCTCACTTATTGGCCCAATTTGGAACCATCGGCTGGTATGTGTACCTGATAGATGTACAAAAGTTCTTCATTGTCCATCAACTGGAATGTGGTTTCCCACTGGATAGCTAGTGTATTCCCATCAACTAGTCAATGGGACCTATAGAGGTGTAAGTCCTCTTCCAAAACCATAGTCTAGATTGTGACTTTGTATCGACTGTCCGGTGGCACACCAACATCTCTAAACTATCAGTTTATGCATCATGATTCCTTGGTCCTGATTCCTAGACCCCAATAACCTTTAACCGGATCCAAAACACAATTTAAGTAAATTAAAACATATATAATGCACCTTTTAGTTTTTCAGGGGGTTAGAAAACAACTCCCTATCCTAAGACATTATACCTTTTCTAGAAAAGTGTAGGGTGGTTATATTATTCTCAAAGATTAATCTTATGGATATTATTGATTTTATATAATTATATTAATTTAATTTAAATGGTTTCATATAACTTATGAATGATATGTATTTTTATGTGTATATATATAATTCTTTTTAAGTTTTGTTTATTAACACCAGTTATGGGTTGTGTAAAGAGTTATATAGTAACATGATTTAAACATATTGATTTACTTCAAGGAATAAGTATTATGAGCTAAATAATTAAAAACATTAATTTTCTTTAAGGTAATAAATGAGATAATATGGGTATATTAAATTGCCTTTATTAATACTATGTTTAAAATTCCTTACAATGTAGAAATGTTTCAAGATCTTAATCATCCAACCAGGTAGATTTGTGTCAAATCAGGGTGCCCTAGATTATCTTTTGTAAGTAAAAATAGTTATGAGGTGACCCTAAGTGTTGGTTGCCTCATTTTTTATATTTTAATTGGATTAATCTTAGATGATAAATCCAAATAGATATGATACCAAATTAATAGTGTTTGTTTTATCCATATCATAGATTAGGGAAAGTATTTTCTTATAAAACTTCCAAGATTCATAAATGATGTGATTTCCATGGTTTTATACCTATATAATATCCCATATTAGTTTGTTTTAGTGGATCCACAAATAAACCAAGTTAAAAAGAGATAAAAACAAGAATTAGTTTGAATTGTTGGTTCTTGGTAGTAAATTGGAATTCTGAAAAACAAAAAAACAAATGGAGGTTTTCATAATGGTGGATCAAGTGGAGGTGGCTTGGGTTGAGTTTTGGGGGTTTGGGAGATTAAAAATGGCTAGGTGGTGGCTACATCAGGCCATTGGTTACCCAGTTGAGAGGCACCAGGAATTAGGTTAGGTTGATAGGGGAGGTTCCTTCTAGACAGGTCCATCAGGGGGCCAATACTAGTGGATCAATTACTCAGTGCATATAGGACCCATTTTTTAATTGGTTCATTTTGGCCATATTATGTGTTTTTCTTAATCCCATTTAGTTATTATCTTTCTTCATTAGGTGAGAGTCAAGTAGGATTTCATTCTTTCTTACTCCTCTCTATCTTCTTGTGACCCTTTAAACCATGGTAACTTTGAGGAATTGTACATTGAATTTGGTATGTTATTATCTCCTCTATTACTTATCTTGTTTTCTCTCTCCTTATTATCTAATTCCAGTGGATTGGGGGAAGGTTTTTAGTCCAATTATAATTAATCATGCTGGAATTAGGCCCAGATGATGTGGTTATAATTCTTGTCTGATAGAGGGAGTCCTAATTGGATGAATGCATTAGGTATTGTATTGTTTCTCTTAAAGTATGCTACTTCGTTGAATTATTTAGGCATTTCCATTATTTTAAATGAAATTAATGGATGAATTGTTATTGTATTTGAGGGATTTTGGGTTCTATAGATCTTTAAGTATGTCAACAGTGGTGCGAAACCTTTTTAATAGGGTTTAGTTCGTGGGAGATCACATGATGGGTTGTTCTTTAATTATTCCCAAATAAGTAATTATAGAATCTATTATGGGATTATCTGATCTATTTATGATATTTTTATTGTAATTAATTAAATTTTTTATTTGATGAAGGTTGGGCCTCGTGTTAGCATATGATGAAAAGTTGTATTGGTCAACATTATAGGTCATGCATTATTTAAATAGAATGAATCTATTCCATGCATTAGGTGATCTATGAATGTATCCTTATGGTTGTATAAGTGTTATGTGACATGTTTTATACGACATCAAAGATCATGTGTGGATAAAAATAAACTAAAATGAATTTTCTCCTTTGACACAATTGAATTAGATTGAAGTTTCAAGGTCCATAGGGGACCATGTATTACAAATCCTTAAATCCCCAGATAACTATGGTCTTGGTCTTGACTAAAAAATTAAGTTCATGTGCATCATGAAGATAATAGGGGTATAACCTTGGTAGATAAAGACATAATAGAACTTGAATAAGCTCATGTATTCTCCTCTAATAAGGGATGTGATTAATTGATAATAGTTGGATTATGGGTAATCAATGCAGAATATTAATTTATCTTATATAAAGATGGGTATACCATAGAAATAACTTATGTATAGGTGGGGAATGGGAGGAACAACCTAGTGGAACTTTGGAGAGTGCGGTGGATTTTATTCCACACCTTATGTGAACTTAAAAGTTTATGTTGTTTAAGACATTGTTAAATATTAATGTGAGTGTGTTATCATTTGAGAGACATTGTACCCAGTAAGGGGTATTTTGAACCTGAGGTGACCTAGTAGACTAAGGTGGAAAACCTAGCATTATTTTCACTCTTTATAGGATTATAATAAAATTATAAAATGGGGGTATCCCTAGGTGAATGGTATATGAGAACTAGTTGTGTATTTGAGAGACCTACTTAGAAGTAATGTTTCTTTTGGTGTTGGGTGAGTTTCAAACCCATGTGACCCTAACAATATATTTTTGTTTGCTGAGCTATTTTACTATTTATGTGTGTAAATAGAAATGATTTATATTACATGGGTGTTAATTATTGTTATTATAAATGTTTGGTATTATGTTACGGTGTTCATGGAAGCCATGCTCCTGAGATGTAACGGGAAGGTGGGTTGGGAGAACAAGCTCACCACTAGCAAATGGGAGGTTCTGAGATAAGATATTTTTAATGGGTTGGGTGATCATTCTTACCACTATGGTATGTGTTGTTATGAAAAGGATTATTCTATATGTTGGGAAATATGAATACCATGGGTAGATTGTGGTATGGTTTGGGTGGTCATACCAACCATGGACATGCATATTTTTATAAAATAGACCATAATATGGGTTGGACTTCATGCCACATGTCAGTAGTTTTTTGTGTGGGTTGGACATGATGAATCTCAAGGTGGATCTAATGTGGTTGGTTGGACTTGATGCCTCATGAGGTGGATATGATATAGTGTATTTCACTTGATGCCTCCCAAGATGGATGTCATATGACTGATTGGATGTGATGTCTCCTGCGCTGCTTATGATATTTTGGGTTGGATGGGAGCTTCCCAAGGGATTGTGGGGGAGGTTGGTTGTGGGGCCTCTTGAGATATTACGGTGAAAGTTATATGTGATACCTCAGGGGGTATTGTGCAGCTTGTTAGTTGTGATGCCTCTAGAGATAATGGTTACTTATGTTTTAAGATATTATGTGGTATGATATGGCATTAGAAATTATTCCCATTTGATATTTGTGTGATATGCTCAGACACAGTACTAGAACTGGTCAAAGCAGATATATTTACACTTGGTTGTATTAGTCAACACTCATGATTTTAATAGATATTATATGTAAAACTTTTTACTTAATTATTCTATGAATATTGAATTTTTCATGCATTGTATATACCAAATGTGTTAGGTACACAACTGGTGGTAACCTGTTGAGTTATACTCCCACCCTACTTGGGATACCTTGGTACTTTACTACCCAAAGAGACCTCATAATTATAGGAGTTGGTAGGGAATAGGATTGACAATGTATTGCTGATATGGATAGCTTGGATGGAGCCATATGATGGGATACAGTCAATACTTCGGACTATGTGGTGGTTATTTTCATGTTTATCTATTTTAGTTAGGGTTCTATATGATCTTACCATGAGATATCTTATTGGTGTCAATCCAACCTGCGGGACATTTGGATATCTAATTTCATTATGGAATGTGGGTTTTTACTCTTTATTAGTTGATAATCAATATAGATGTTTCTTTTTTAATTTTGTTGGATCTTTTGATCACTCCTTATGTGTTACTTTTACTATGATTTAGGGTTTTATGTAACAAAGTGTACATTCTCCCAATACTTTTAACATATACTATTTCTTTTAGTCAGTAACCTTTGGTATATGGGAATGTGTTCTGAAGGTTACATGGAACTCAAATCTATTCATGGGTTGGGTAGACCTGTACAAGATGTTATAAAGTGTTATCAATTCCTTTTTGTCTTTATTACCCTATTTTGGATATGGTAAGAAATATATATGACTAATTGATACATGAGATGAACATTATGACTTGTTATTTTCTAGAACCATCATGAGAACAATTCTAATTTAATAGGGATTTTGGAATTTTGTTTTGGTCTTTAATTTTAAAAGTTAAATTGTTTTGACTATTCCAAGGGTGTTGTTTTAGGGATTATTGATATATTGGTTTAGATCTTGTCCTGGGTGGAAAGAGGGATATATCCATGCATCATATTTTCATATTGAATTAAAATGACATATTTGTGCTTTCCTATGATTTAGCACCATAATTTTAATATGGGTTCTTGTTATTTAATGTTTTTATAATACCTTATATAGGGTTTTTATATATAACTCGATGGGGGGATTCAACTTAACTAGGACTTTATTTTGATTAATTTAATACTATTTAGTAATTAATGAGGTGAATACTCTATTTATATGATACCTTGATTGAGAACGGGTAGGCTAGGATTGAGTTATGTTCTAAGGGTATGATACCCTAATGTTATAGGTTGAGTATGAAGTATCAGGAAGTATTTCCTATTATTATTTGGTTTTAATTATATAAGGTTATGATAGGATGTATAACTATTTGGATCATAAATGATGTTATTTTGGATATAACCATGATCCTTGATGGGGTATTCTAGTATGCGAATTCCATATGAGGATTAATACCTTGGACTGGGTACTTGGTTTGGGTATGGGATACCCAATATATATTATATCCCTGTGCTATGTATGCTAGCATGTGACTTTCCTAATAATATCAAAGATGGTAGCATGGATGTTTTTCCTAGATTAGTAACCTATAATTATATGGGTTGTATAATAGGTGGGCTAAATTAGTCATGTTGACATGCATCTTAGGATATTGGTGAGTTGAGTTCCATATTTTTATTAAAGATCACTTTATTATTATTATTTAATATGAGTTTTTATGTATGATGGAAACCTAATAAATAAGGTCTATACCAATCTTGTGAGTTCCATTAGATATGGAAATAAAGTGTACATGTTTTATAAAATGGACACATTACACTAGTGTGGAATAATTGTGTATTCAATTAGGCATGTGGAAGCCTTGGGTATTTAGAATTCAAGATAACTGGGTGTGCTGGTTTTTTTGATTGGTTTGAAGGGCATGAGAGGCATGGTCAAATTTTTAATTAAGTGATAAATACTATAATTAATGATATGTTACTCATTTTTTTTAAACCAAGTAATAAAGATGGGTGGTACTATAGTGTATGCCTATTTGATTATAAGTTTGATCATGAATGAGAGATGTTCAAGACCATTATGATAGGGATTATGTAGGTACTCTCTACTATGTGGAAACAAAGTGGGGTGTTTCATGACCTCTGTGGTAACTAGATTGGTGTGACCTAATTTTATCCGGAGGATAGAGAGCATGATGTTTGGTTAGGTTTGATCAGGCCTGTATGAAATGTGTGACGTGTTGATGGGTGTATTTTGGGAAATATTCCGGATGGGGAGATAAAGTCATGTTGGTCACATGACACCAAGGGTGAGGTCACGATGATGGATTAAAATTCCCCTTGATTGAATTTTTTCCTTTATAGTTTGTGTATGGTGTGATATGGGCCATGTTTAGTCCCTTCAATCCAATATAGGTTATAGAGACCTGAGAGGTGTCAGTGTGTTGTGATAGGGTCTAGGGTTCCTTAGTTCCATTACTTCTCAATTCTAAGTCATGAGATTATGGTGTGGAAAAGTGGAAAATCAAGCATGGGGTAATCAGTTATGAGATAATGATGACCCCGAATGGACCAAAGTCCTTCTTTTTTTATTTTTATTATGGATAATCCCCCTTTTAATGGTTTAAGGTGAACACTTAAATGACCCGTAGGCCCAAGGCACAAGGCCTAACTAACCCTCAATACATTACCTCAAGGCCCAGACGCATACCATACCCAATACATGACCTGTAGAGTAGTGGTTAGAGAATGGGTTTATTAGAGTATAGCCAGGTATGATTTGATTGAAGGGATCAATTTCATTTATATATAACCAATGTGAGAAGTAAGGTCTTTATAGATTAATGATGAATTACTAAGGTTCATTAATATGCGACTACCTTGAGATGAGCATCTCATGTGAGAGATGAGTTACTACCTCTGTGAAAATGAAATGTGGTGTCAATATCATTGTGATAAATGAGTTTTTGAGGGGATGAGTAGCTCGGTGATATGATTAAAGTGTTTAAACGGTTTGTAAAACTATGGTAAGTTGGGTACTGATGTAATGGTGAACTACTCGGGGCATAAGTGGAATTCACTAGGGCTTGTAATGTGAGATTCACATTGTAATGAGAAAGGGAGTGAATCTTGATTAATATATATCAAGAATGGGTACCACATTTTTAAATGATTGGTAGAATTGAAAAATTAGTGTATAAGTAATTTTAGTATCATTGGATCCTAAACTGAGGCCCAAGGAGTGGATATCTTGGAATGTAATAAGTAGGGTCCATCAGCATTAGAGTTTAGCTAATGGGTTTTCATGTAAGACCATGCTCAAAATATGGTGGTGAGAAAATTATAATAGTGTGGATAATTCCTTTATGTATAACCTTATTTTAGAATGTAATCTTATTGAAAATAAGATGTGATGATTTGGTTTACTCAACCTAGAGTTAGAGGTTTTGATTCAATGCTTGGATTATGTTTTCTAGGTTATGGAAAGTAATGAGAAACTTCATATTTGTAGTTATCTTCCAATGTGGATTAGGTAAAGTTAGTATGTTTGGGTGACCAATGGGTATGAGTTACTGATTACGGTTGGGTGGGATGACTATGTATGATTTTTAGGAAATGGACAAGTGGGGTGACCATATCGTAACCCAAGACATTTATTCTTATTATCACATGATGTTTAACATAAAATGTATTAATTTCAACACAAATATCATAAGGCAAAATATGTTTTAAGAATAGGTTCATAATACATAAAAAGTAAATTAAGACATGACATCTTCTTTTTATTCTCCTTAATGAGCTCCTAAGTTCATTTGAGCTTCTAAAAATTCATAGGATAACATGGGGAATGCATCAAAGAAATGGGTTAGCTAAAAGCCTAGAAAGGGAATAAATATGACAAGGAAATACAACATGTGTGTTAAAGGTACAACATGATATCATAAAAGAGAGGGATCATGGGTAATCACATGGAAGAATAACATAAATAACCTGGTATCATAAGATCATGATAACATACTAAATATGGAATCAACATATAACATGACATAAACATGAGTGAAGGCTAACTGCCTAGAAAATATCATGTAGCAGAAAATGTCTCATAATAGATTGGGTTTACTCCCTAATCCCATACAAGACTCCTCCTGAGACTAAACCTTTACCCAATAAAATATATCTCTATCTAAGAACACCTATAATAACATTTTAATGATTACGTTTAAATAAAAATAGAAATAATTTATAGGTCTTAAACATAATAATTACCCATAAAAATATAATGGTTTTCAACATCTTATCTTATACCATAATAAAAGCAAATTTCATAATGAAGATATTTGAGAGATAAACATAATGAATGTATTACCACATCAAAGTAAGGGAGAAAAAGATATGTATATATGTGAGAGACATATATACATAATTTATATGCAATCTATAACATCAAAGGTATTCATTTTTTAAACATAATTTAAAATATTACATGGAATATTTCATGATAAAAATACCATTTTTAATTTCGATATAACTTATTAAAAATATAAAAATTTACAAAATATTATAAAAAATCATTAAAAATAACTATGTAAAGTTATAAGGAATATTAAAATAATTTAGTGGTCTTGATAGTGGTAAATTATTTACATGTCATATAATTTAAAAAAAACATTCCTTTCACACTTTCGTAAAAAGTTAAAAAGTACCACATTTAGAAAAACACAATAAGATTCATTTAAAACCATTTTGAAAAAAATTTAAACATGGGTAAAAAATTATTTAATAAATAATTTGAAGAATATTTAAAATATTCTTGAAAATATTTTTAAAAAACCTAGATATAAAAGATAATGCTTTTTCTACCAAAGAGAAAAATGAAGTCATCTTTTACTAAAACCATTTTATAAATAAATTTAATTAACAAAGAGATGATAATGGTATTATTACAATAAAATATCATGAATACCCATATGATAAATAAATTAAAGTGTTTTATTAGAAAATTATTAAATCATTTCCTACAATGTAAATTTAATCATAAATAATCGTGATTAAAATTATATCGAAACATAAACTCTTAACACTTTGGTAATTTTTGAATCATAACACCCAAGAATAATGTAATGGAATTATTACTCAAAATAACATCAATTATAAAGGATTCATTATATAATATGTAAAGTGGTAGTATATGCACTATTTTAAATAAATTATGTTTATAAAAGAACATGGGTCTCAAATAAGGAAGTTTTGATATGAAAATGTTGCTTCGAGTCCAAAATTGTTGTGTATGTCCTTTATCTCCAAGATAAAAATGATATATCAATATTTTTCTCGTGATAAAAATTTCCAGGTTTAATCACTTTTACTTAAACCACTTGCTTCATTTATTTTAATGCTATATTTAATTACTTATTTAGTTATGTCCATGTCGGGTGTTTTGAGGTTGCTCAATTCATAATTTCAAAACAAAATATTTATGTTGGCTATAATCAAAGGGTTAATTGTTCCATAATATATAGAATAATAATAATAATTACATTATTTTTATTTTTATACATCAATTATAAATTTAAAACCAACCATGAAATATGGTTATGGAAAAAAAGTTATGTTACAACTATGGAGACGGTAGGTCGTACGTATGGCTGATTAATGTTTATATTTTTCAATGATCATGATGGAAAGAAAGTGATTAACAAAATAATTGATATATCATTATTATAAAAAAAGAATCACATTGATTCAGGAGGTGGAATTACACTATAAACATGAATGATGTTATCATTTTTTAATGGATGGAAAAGAAATAAGGAATATGTTTTTTACTTTTAAAAAATGATTAATATGTCCTAAATTTCATATATAAACCATAAATCTATCATGATGAATATTCTTGAGATGTGATGATGGAAAAATAATTATATCAGTTCATGAGGCGGTAGTCTACCATACTTACAAATGATTGTTTTGTTTCCAATTTGAAGAAAGAGGAGATGGATTAATATTATTCCATCAACATAATAAAATATTTTTATGTAGTAGATACTTTTTTATTATATTATAATTTCTATGAAATAACTTAAGTTTAAAAAATATAAATTAATAAATAAGGATCTTGGTGAAGATTATTACATTCACTTAGAATAACCTCCTTTAGATATCATATTAAGGACCCTAATGTTTTACTTTTAGGAATAAATGAATCTCTATAATGTGGAAAGGTTTTTTTAGGGTAGATTTTTTCTGTGTTTTTTATCCAAATGGCTTCATAGGTGTGAATAAGTGATGGTAGGGGTTCCCTTTTACAATATAGGATGAGTGTAATTTTAGTAAATACCCAAAACAATTCAATAATGGGAAGTAACTATTATGTCAAGTGCCTCCAAAATTGATTAATAATGGATTTCATAGGTGATATGGTCAATAAAAACCATAAAAATTAAAAAATTAAAATGTTTTAAACATGTTAATCCCTTTACCTCTTTAGATTAACCCCCAGAAAACAATTTTTAACATTAACCATGGAAATAGATTTTTATTATTTTTACTATTCGTTATGATGAAAAATTGAGTTCATATTATTATTTACTATTAATTATTTTGATTCAAAATATTTAATCCATTTTATCAAATTCAATTCCGATAAGTTTCTAAATTTAATTTAAAAATAATCCTTCAAAATTTTTCAAAATGGGTTTTAAAGAAATGTGCTTTTCAAGTAAGAGATGATCTTATATTAACACTATGACTAGAAATTTTCATTATATGAATTTAAATTCATATAAATTAATGTATAATATATGAATATAATTTAAATACTTCCTTACTAGGTTTTATTTAAATTTATTAAAATGGATAACATTTATGCCTTTAAAAAGTACTTGCTAATAACCTTATTTTTAAGAATAAAAATAAACTTATACAGCAATCATGAAAATTGATGATTCAAATGAAATTAATTATATTATTATAAATAAAATTTTACATATCTTACATTATGATCATATCCAAACTATAATGGAACTTTTAAACTATTTTATTTAATTAAAGGAAATGTCGGTATCTAAAGAATCAGTAATTTTCACTATTCAGTTATAAATCAATCATTTTAAAAAATCCCAAAATTTGACCCAAATTGAATTTTGATGTGATTATTTAAAAAATAATAATTTTTTTTCTAAATGTTCCTTAAATGAATTATAATATTTTCTCACAGAAAGGAATACAAAACATTTTTTAAGGAAATAATTATTTTTGTAGAATAAAATATCATAATTAATTGATGATTGATTATATATTTAAAATTTATAAACAAATTTATATTGAGTAGTACCATTATATATATTACAAAAAGTAGTTAATATTATTCATACACACATTTTTAATGGCTAGTTTATAATGGTGATATAATTCATGTGTCCTTTAAGCTTGGTGTTTCATTTTGTATACGCAGTTGAACATTATGTTCTTATTTTAGAATCTAGAGATTTTATATACTACCAAATTATATAGAATTCAACCTCACAATTTGAGCTTTTACTTAGTAATCAAGGGTCTTACATTTGAAAATTACATTTAAGAAAACACTCATCATAAAAAGGGTTAATAGAACATCCTCTTAAAAAGAGGGTAAGGGAAATACACAGGTCATCTGAAATAAAAAAAACTAGGTTTCCACATAGAAAATTGAAATGAATTGAAAATATTTTTTAAAGGGAAGATAAATTTATGAGATAATGTTATACCTTTTTTAAGAGGTAATAGATCATCAAATAATCAAAAATGATTAACTTTATTCTTTTAAGATCCTCTTCATAAAGTTGAGGGATTCTTTTACCATTTAGAATATAATATAAGGACATATAATTACATGAAAAATAAAATTTTATCCCTTAATAATTTTTCACCACAATTTCATCTATTTCCCCAAATTGTGATATTCAAGATGAATTTTTTTTATTCCAAAAAAATAGAAATTAACTTTTAACAGATTATATGATTTGACAAAATGATATCAAGATATTCTTCTTGTATTTATATATTGAAAAACCATAAATGGTTAGAACATGGTAAGATAATTTCAAAAATTAATACACCTATATATTAATCTCCAAATATAGATTTCAACATAAATCATTCCATAACTAAAAGAATTACATACCAAATAAACTAAACATTTAAAATTTTAATTATTTTATTACAAAATAACCTTTCATGTTAAATACCATGTTATACCTAAGGGTTAAATATACATAAATTCAATGACACTTTTCCCAAGATATCATTAATCACCTCAAAATCCTAAAATTGGAAAACTATTTTATCCTAGGATATGTTTCCAAATAAGTATTAAACATTAATTTAAGTAAAAAAAATTCATGCTAACCAATACATATCATAGGATAGTGGTAGTAACTTAACCCTTGTATCCCTTTGGTTGTGGGTTCAATCCCTACAGCTTTTCCCAATGCGACGAGTTGTCACCCACCTTGTAGGTTTTCTTTTTTTCTAAAACTATGGAAAACAATATTGATAATTGTATTCATTACATTCATAAAAATATGATGAAAATATTAGAAAATAAAATTAGTTATCAAATAGATTTTATTGACCTATAATGTTTTCTATATAGATCATTCTTTTCTATAAAATCATATATTTTTAATTGACTATAATTACCCCAAAATCGAGAACATGTCAAAGCTTATATCTTCCATAATCATGTGTTTTAAATTTAATATTCCATTTCTATTAAATCACCTTGCTAGTTCATTAGTACTATTCAAAATATTCTTATAAATCCTTAAATAAAAACTATTGTAGAAATAATCATAGAATTTTCTTGATTCTTATAACCATAATAGCATTAATAAAAACTCTTTAGCAACAGGATTCTTAAATCCCAAAATGTAAACACTTCAATAATTCTACTTCAAATATTTTCATCTCATAGTCCATTAGTAATTAATACTTGGATTATAGAGTTGACTCGGGTAATGACCAAGTTCCCTAAACCTATGACATTGATGTGATAGTGGTGCCTTAGGTTGAACATTATTTCCCCGTTCCTTGCTAAATTGTATAAGTAACCTTCCTTAAACATTACATAATCTTGATATTTTATGTCAAGAATTTATTCTATTACATTTAAGGATAATTTCAAGATTTTAATTTTAGATAATTAAGTTATAAATCATAGATAAAAATCCTATATATTAAAATAATGGACACTTCTGATCAATATATATTCTTCCAACAATACAATAATTTTAAAATAAAAAAAATTATTTTCATGAAATTCCTTAATTAATTTGAACATTATTTATTCATTTCCTTTACCCTTCCTTAAAACATATTAAAAACATTTAATACATGTGGAATAATCACAAAATTCTCAGTAAGGGACATAAAAAAGAATAAATTTGGTATTATATTGGAAAACATGAAAAACATTTTCTTGAAAGAATAATATTTTACCCAAAATGGATTCATATTTCTTATAAAAATACCATTCATATTACCTTATGAAATAAAAAATTATTTCCATGAAAATTTATTAACAAAAACAGAAAAGTTAGGTAGGTGAATGGGGATATATTTTCCATAAACCCTTACAAAAACCATAAAATTTGTAATAACTATAAAAAATGACTTCCACTATAATTCAATAATGATCATATTCATTACCCAATCAATTTGAGTTGTATCTGGGAATAACTATAATATAAGCTATAATGGGCTCACCGAGAACTATCAAGTTGCACCCATCATATAACCAATATCAGGCTCATCCATGAGCTATAATGAATCTCAACCCATAATATAAATAATTTCCAATTACCATGACATGAATAAAATATTCTAATCAAGAAATATTTCATCATAAACCCTTTTAATAACTCTTTTAAACCTAAATGAAAAACTCTTTGGAATATCAAAGTACCATTTTGCTTTAAAACCCCATTCTCAATAAAACAATATACATATAAAAAGAGAAATATGGGTTTTATTTGAATAAAACATGAAATAATATAAAATAATTCATATTTCAAATAATTTCTTTGGTTGTAGGAAAATACATTGACATCATATATATTAAAACACAACATTCCTTTTGTTTTTTATTATAAGTTTCATATAAAAAAGTAAATGGTTTCATTTTGGAAACCTCTGAAAAAAATTCAGAAGATATATAAAATTTCCTTTATTATTATTTTATATACATACAAAAATATCCCCAAAATAATTTTGAAATTACAGACATGGAGGAAAAAGAGTTGAAAAATAAATCATTAAAAGAAAGTCTCTTACCTTGATTCTAGATCGTCACAAACATTATTTATCTTCATAAATAATAATATTATGTTTATTATTTAATATGATTATATGATTTTTCAGGTTTATTATTCGTTTTCTCCCTCTTAACATTCTATTTATAATTCGTCAATCATTTAACTTCACTTTAGAAGTTTTGATGGTATTCGACTTATATGTCAAAAATGATTTCATTAGGTTGAAAATTATCAAATATTCCATTATTAAATCATCTAAATAATAATAATAATGAAATAGTTGTCTTTTATTATGAATCAGTTATACTTTTGAAAGTAATCATGAATTATGGTTATGAAAAATTAACTACTTTACGATCATAGAGGCAGTAGGTCGATGTACTAATGAGTAGTGCTTCCATTTTTCAATGACCACTATGGAAAGAAGGTAAGTATAATTTTATATTTATATAATGATAATTATATCATAAATATCATATTATTTATGTAAATACACTGAAATATATCATCCATGTTATGTGGGGATGAAAAAATAATTGCATCGCTCTTCGGAGGTGGTATTCCACACGTATGCACGAACAACGTTATCATTTTTCAATCAGCGGAAATGTAAAAAATAAGATGATATACTATATTTTTTAAATTAACAATATTTAATTAATATAATATATAAACATTAATTACATAATTATAAACAACTGTTATAGGTGATCATAGAAAACGTATTACATCGGTTCAGGAGGGAGTAGTCTGTCGTACATATGAATGAAGTTTTTTTTTACCATTTTATGGAAGTTGAGATGGGGTGAGGTTATATTATTAACATAAAAAATTTAATTATATGTTATATAATAGTGTTATTATCTGATAATTTTTAAAGAATATTTGATGGATATGAAGGAATAATAAAATAAAAATGCTCGGTTAAGAACAATTCCTCTTCTTCAGACCACCTATTTAGGGTTATACCAAAATCCTCCATATATTTTATTTCTATTCAAAATAAATCCCTCTAGGAAGTTGGGATGTAATTAAGGAACAAATATTAGTAGGTACATTATAAACCAAAAGGATTTGTAAGTATGCATGGGGGAGGATAGTGGGTGGCCTTTTTTTCATGAGGGAGAGGACGCTTGGAATTTTTGAAAATAAAATGTTATACCTTTATTGTTATCCTGAAAAATTGCCCAAACATACACAATTATCAATAATTATATGAGATTATATCAAATAATATCCATAAAATAGATTTTAGACAAGTTTTTAGTTCATTTAATGCCTAATCTGTTTATTTTAACCCCCCGTTAACCCATTATTACATTAACCATGATAAAAAAATTTACATAACATGAATAATTAAATTTAATGTTACAACTGTAGATGTGATGAAAAAGTAGTTTTCAAGAAATGTATTTTTCAAGCATAAGATGATTTTATATTAACTCTATGACATGTAATAATAATTATACTATTATAAATTCATTTTTATAGATATATTATATATAAATTTAATTTAAATAATTACTCATTAGGGGTTATTTTAATTAACTAAAATTACGAAACACAAGGCACTTTAAAATAGTTTTCAGAAAAATGTGTTTTTAACACTAAAAATAAACTAATACTTAAATATAGAAAAAAGATGATTAAAATGGAATTAATTAAACTAAATATAAATAAATAATTATTATTTTACATTAAATTTATTTCAAATAATAATGGTACTTTTAAATTACATAATTTATTGAAAATAAATGAAAATTTCCCAAAAATCGGTATTTTTCACTATTCACTAAAAAATAAATATTTTCTAAAAAATACTAAAGCATCTCCCTAAAATAATATTTATTTTATGATTTAAAAATAAAATCAATTTTTTCAAATTAAAATTATATTATTAATAATTTAAACATTGAAATAAAAAACTTTTTAAGAAAATAGTTTAATTAAAAATATTTCCTTTCTGATTTAAAAATTAGTTAATGTTTTTATAATGAATATAACTATCTGATTTGAAAATATTAATAAAAATTAAAATTACTTATTTGATAATTACCATGTTTTTAACTTTCTTACTTCTTTTTTAAATTCATTCCAATTAATTTTATTCACTTATTAAAAATTTTTGGATATCCTTCCCTTATAGCTTTTTGAGATTTTGATGTTTCTTCTTCAACCATATAGTTTTTCCATAAAACCTTAACCTAGTGAACAAATTTATTCTACAACAATTTCCTTATATGGAAAATAATATGAAAAGGATATTCCTTATAATAAATATTCCCTTACTACTAAAAAGATTCAAGGCTCAAAACGTGAGTTGAATTAGGCACATATTTCCTTAAATTGAAACATGAAATACATTGTATACCAAGGATGAAAGACAAAAGGGTAAAAAAATTATTATAATTTCTCTCGTATTTCATATGGCCCATGAAATGTGGATTTAGATTTCTATTTTTACCAAAATTCATAAAACTTTTCCATGGAGATACTTTGAGAAATACATGATCACTGACCTTGAATGAAAGGTCTTTTATCCGGTTATCCACATAAATTATATACCTACTCTAAGACGTCCTCATATGTTTCCAAATCAACTATACCTTTTCATCAACATAATCTATAACTTTGTTCCCAACAACTTCTTTTCTCCTACTTCATCCCACAAAGCTAGAATCTGACCCTAATTTCCATATAATGCCACAAAAGGTGTCATATATATACAAGATTGAAAACTGTTATTATAAGAAAACTCAAAAAAAATAATTATTAGGATCCCAACTTCCATTTTAATTCATTGAATAATATTGAATCATATCTTTCATAGTCTGTATTCTATACTCATACTTTCCATCATATTGAGGATGGAAATTTGCACATAAATTTAATTCACTACCCAATAATTTCTTATATCCTTTCTAAAAAATTAAATATGAACCGGGAATCAATGTTTCATATAATGGATATAATAATTATATGTAACCTAGATATCTCTTTACAATATTGTCATGGAATTGGATCCAAATACATTATATATCTAATGAGAAGGAAATGTTTATATTTTTTTAATCTATAAACAATAACTCAAATTTCATTGTTAACTTGTGATTTCCTTGGAAATCTCACTACAAAATCCATTGATATATTTTCTCATTTCCACTCTGACACTAGAAAATTTTTATGAATTCCATTTGGTAAGGTTCATTCTTCCATAACTTGTTGAAAATTAAAACATTTCAGGTTAAATTCACAAATATCTATTTTCATCACATCCCACTTGTAATAATTATAAAGGTATTTATATATCTTAGTGCTTCTAGGATGAACTGAAAATGGGGAAATATAAGCTCCGTTCAAAAATTCTCTCTTCAACTGGGAATCATAGGGGAAATATAATCTCTTTCTAAATAATAAAACATCTTATATATGAACATTAAATTAGTGCATATTACCACTCCTATACATCTCAAACTTTTTATGTAATACAAGATCCTTCTTATGGGATTTATAAATTCATTCTGACAAAGATTATTTTACTGACACTTGAAGAAAAAATAGAGGAGGTTCCTAAATAGGCGACTTATATGCCCAAATTCAAAAAAAAACATGAACCAATGGTTCATGTTCCAAATGTATCGTTGTTAATGTAGAATTATTTTTGTAACTCAAGGAATCAGATACATTATTTTCCATTCTAGGATGATAATGAATTTAGTAATCATAATCCTTGATTATTTTTCAACATATTCTCTCTCTCATGTTCAATTATTTCAAAGTGTAAATATACCTCAATATTTTTTGATTAGTATATATCTAAAACTTTACTCCGTATGAATGATGCCTCCAAATTTTTAAATAAAAACCATAGTAGATAATTTCATATCATGTGTAGGATAAATTTACTCATGAAGTTTCAATTGATGTAAATAATAATCAATTACATGATCATTCTACGTCAAGACACAACAAAACCCCTTCAAATAAGCATCATTTCATATGATTAATTCACTATCTCTAGAGGGAAATTCCACAACTAGATCATTATATAATCTTATTTTGAGTTCCTAAAATAAATAATCACATTCTTTTTTCTATAAAACATTATATCATTTTCATGTTAACTTAGTTAATAGGATAGAAAACCAGGAAAATCTTTCAAAAAATCATTGGTAATAACATGTTAATATAGTAAAACTATGAATCTTGATGATATTGGTGTGTATTGGAAATTTTTTAACAAATTATTTCCTAGAATGTTAAATATTTATTCAATCATTATAAATAATAATTCTAAAGATATAGATTTGTTGAAACCAAAATTCACACTTACTAAATTTTACATACAACTTGTTTTATGTTAAGGATTTGAAAAAAAAATCATAGGTGTCTTTCATGTTTTTCCTGGCGTTTAAAATAATCCAGATATCATCTATAAATGCAACCATATAATTATCCAATAACTAATATAAAACTCTTTTCTTAATGTGTATTAGAAAACAAAAAGGGAATAACTAAAAACTCATAATTCCCATATCAAGTTTTAAATGTCGTCTTTGGAATATTTGTCTCCTTCACTTTCAAATAATGGTGCCTCAAACAGCGATAAATATTCCAAAAAATATTTAAATACCTTTAGATAATCAAACAAATTATTGATATGAGTGAAAAGATATTTATTCTTAATAGTTAGATTATTTCAGGCTCTGTAATCAATGAAAAGTATCATTGGACCATATTTATTTTTAACAAAGAAAATAGAATAACCCCATGGTGAACTGCCAGGTTGAATGAAACCTTTATCTAGAAACTCCTGCAACTACATTTTTAATTCTTATAGTTTTTCTTGATCTAGTTGAGAAGGGGTTTTTAAATAAGAATAACATTATGAACTAATTAAAAAGTAAAATTAACCTCCTCATCAAGAATAAAACTATAAAAATCATCAGGAAATACATTAATATATTTATCCAGAATTGTAAGATCACTAATTTTAATAGTTTATTTCTATTCAATAACATGATTATGTTAATTTTAACTAACATCTCAAATCAATTTCTTAGCTTCATGATATTTTTTCAAAGTTATGAAATCATTGAATAAGACATTCATGGCTTTTCAATCTATCCAAGATTGGTGAACTGAAATCTAATTCATACCCAAAATAATATTAAAATATGTTATAGGAAGTTCAAAAAGATTTTTAGGAAAGGTAATTCCACTAATAACAATATAAAAATTCTTATTAATCTTGGATACTTTAATATTTCCACCATGAGGTTTCACCAAAAGTTTTACCCTATTATTCATGTAATAAAATTACCAATATTCTTACAATTTTCTCATAAATGAAGGAATTTGAAGATCCATATTCAAACATATTCTTGGCATAATTAGGATAAACAAGTAACATACACATCACCTCTTAAATCTGTGGTGCAACATCAATTGTATTAGTGGAAACCAAATTTTCCACACCTTCTATCTCCTAACTTGATGATTTTTATCCTATATAGCTAACTTTATACCCATGTTATCATATATCCCAAACTCATTACAATTAAAGTATATTACCATTGGGTTTTTTTAATCTTGTACACAATTTCCTTTCATTCATGATCTATATGTCCAGAATTTCCACATTGGAAACACTTCCTATATTATATAAGACATTCTCTTGGATGTTAATTACCACACTTATCACAAGATGAGAACTTGATTTTCTTACCCTCATATTTCTTTGAGGGATGCTTCCCCATTTCCTAACCTCCAAACCTTTTCCTACTCTTGGAATATTGAGGAACGTAAGTGTCAGAAATTTCCATCTTTACTTTCTTAGCATAAGGAAAAACATTCTCATAGCTTCTAAATTCTCATGCGGCCAAAGATATTAATAAACATGGATTTAATCTTGACTAGAATACTTTAATTTTACTATTATTATCCCCAAAAAAATCAGTATAGACCTTTCCAGTATTTTAAAATTTTCTTTATACATAGCTAAATAATCTTCATATTTTTTGCTTTAATTCTAGGAGTTGTTTCTCCAACCATATCTGAGCAACCTTAGGGAAATATTTCTATAGTATAGATTTAATAAAAATTTTGCATTGCATGGAATAAAAATCATCTCTCTATCTATTATTCCTAAACAAATACCACCATTGATCATCTTCTCCATCAAAATGATAAAGGGTGAGAGTTATCTTTTGGTGTTCTGAACACCCCATGACATCAAATATATTTTATAGAGCATTGATTCATCCTTTAGAAACCACTAGTTCTAAATATCCCATGAAGGTAGGACAATGTTTTCTCAAAAAATGATCCACTATAGACATATGCCTTCATAGTGGATCGGGTTTATCTCTAGCATGAATACCATAACCATTTATAGCTTATGTCAACTAATCCATCATAGTAGAAAACTATTTCATTTTGATTTGAACCATCTCAAGATGATGATATGAAAGTATAATTTTATCTCTATTCCTTCCCACTACAGCTTCACAAATTCCTCTATGGAAAACAATTCTAAACAAACATTGTTTAGATGAAGCACCATGGTAATCTTAAAATTATATATCATTTTAACATAACTATAAAGTATAATATTTCTAGGGTATGCTATTAATATTATCCTAAACTACAAATTTATCTAAATACTTCTTCTAATAATAACTATCAGGTCTCAATCATAAAATTTTCTTAATAATGATTTTTTATGTCAAGAATTCATTCTCTTACATTTAAATATATCTTTTCAGGTTTAGAGTTTTAGATAATTATTTCATAACTCATAGAAAATAATAACAAGTATTATAATGTGAAAATACCTTACCGGTATATATTTTTTCCAAAATATAAGACATTTAGAATAAAACACACTTTATTTTCATGATAAATTTTCATGAATTTCACCATATCTCTTTCCATTATTTTACACATCCTTAAAACATGTTAAAATCAGTTTATAAAATGTGGTATGAGTACAAAAATCTAGGTAAGGGACATAAGAAAGAAAAAAAATTAGCTCGGTGAAATACATGAAAACTCATGAAAATAATTTTCTTCAAAAACATTACTATTTACCTAAAAAGTGAATGATCATTATTTTAAAAAGATCATTTTCATTACCTTTTGAAAAAAAACGATTTCCATGAATACTTATTAACAATAATAGAAAAATCATGTAGGTAACTTGATAAATCATCTCATTGAACAATTAAATAACCCTAAAAATTAGAATAAAAATATTTCTAACTTACTATATAATTATTTAGATAAAATAATCATTACCCAATGCATTGAACTGTTATCTGGGTTCACCCATTGTATAATATATAATAGGATCACCTGGTGCGATCTAGGTGCAACCATTGTATAAGTTATATCGGGTTCACAATTAAGATTTAATGGGGATAAACCCTTAATATAAATAATTTATAAGGACTATAAAAATGAATAAAAAATTTTAATCTTGCAACTTTTCATTATAAAACCCTTGAATAACTCTTCTAAACTTGTATTTAAAATTATTTAGGATATCAATATACCATTTTCTTTTAAAACAACATTTTAAATACAAAAATACCAAGAAAGGTGAAATAGGGTTTTTCTTTGAATAAAACATGAAATTTATTAAAATAATCCAAACATTAAATAATTTTTTTGGTGGAAGGAAAATCGGTTGATGTCGTATATGTTAAAATTATACATTTAGTTTTTCTTTTTTTTCAAAATGTTCTCTTTAAAACATGTAAAAAGATTCCTTTCAAAAATATTTTAAAGAAAGAAAAAAAGGGATTTAAATTTTTTTTACAATACTTTTATTTACATATAAAAATATCCACAAAACAATTTTTAAAAAAATATTGACATTGAGGGAAAAGGGTTGAAATATAAATCCTTAAAAGAATTGTTTTTTAAAAGATATTTCCTTACCTCAAGTGAAACTCACCATGTATGTTCTTTATATTCATAAATAATAAAATTATGTTAATTATTTACTTTATTGATAACCATTTTCATGTCTATTATTCCTTTAATTTTATCTCTTACCATGCGATACATAATTAGTCAATCATTAACGATCACTTAAAAAGTTTTGATGGTATTCATCTTATATGTCCAAAATGAATTTAGTAGGTTTACTATGGTCAAAGGGGTCAATATTACATCATCTCAATAATACTAATAGTGAAATAATTATCATTTTTATATGTAACTATTTTTGTAAAAATAAATCCTGAATGACGGTTATGAAAATTGAACTACATTGCGATCATGGAGATGGTAGGTCGTACGTACGCATAAGTAATGTTTCCTTTTTTCAACAATCATTATAGAAAGAAGGTAAGTATAATTTTATCTTTAAATAATGATAATTATATTATAAATATAATATTATTTCGTTAAATATACTTATATATATTATCCATGTGATGTGGTGATGAAATAATAATCACATCACTTCGGGGAGGCGGTTGCCCTCACATACGCATGAATAATGCTATCATCTTTATTGTGTGGAAAGGTAAGAAATAAAATGATAAATTATTTTCTAATAATAATAAATATATATTTAATATAATATATAAACATTAATTCCTTCATTATAAATATCACTGAGAGGGTATGATGGAAAATGAATTACATCTGTTTGCGAGATAGTAGCCCTTCATACACACAAATGATGGTTTTGTTTCCCATTTAATGAGAGATGGGATGAATTTAGGTTATATATTTAAAATAATAAAATTTTAGTATAAGTGAGATAATTTTTTACTAAATTTTCTTGGTTGAATAATATTTTTACGAGGTTAAAGAAGAAACAAAACAAAAACACTAGGTCAAGAACGATAACTCTTCTTCAGACCACCACTTACGGATTATACTTAAAACCTTCTTATATTGGATTTTTGATCAAAAAATGAATCTTGAACATGTTTTAGAAATTAATTAGGGTATTTTGGTAAGTATTTTATGAAAAAATGTCATTATATGTGTTAATAGGAGAGGAGAGGGTGGACTTTTATAAGTGGGGGAGAGGAAACTTGAATTTTTGGAAATAAATATTTATACCCATGTTTCTCTCATACCATAAAACTCCAAAATAGACCATTATTGAGCCTTATATGATATAAGGTTCCAAAATTTCCAAAAAAATATTTTATAATAGTATTTAGTTCATTTTAACCATTATATTTTTAGTTTAGACAACCGGCAAACCCATTTTTACCTTAACCATGGAAAAGGCTTTTTACTATTTTCAGTGTTCATTATGAAAAAATATTAGGTACACCTTATTATATAATATAAATTATTATAATTTAAAATTTTTAATCCATTATACCAAATTAGATTCATATAAGTTTCATAATTTAGTTTAAAATTACACCCACAGATGTGATAAAAAATCGATTTTCAATAAACATATTTTTGAAGCATATGATGATTTTATATTAACTATATAACTGATAATAATCATTATATGAATTTAAATAAATATCTATAAATATATAATATATAAACATTATTTAAATCATTCCACATTATTGATTATTTTAATTAATTCAAATGGAGAAACATTATGCAATTTAAAATAGTTTTTAGACAAATGTACTTTTAAGCTAAAAAATTAACATATACCAAAATACAGTATAAAAATAATTTAAATGTAATTAATTAGGTGAAATATAACAAAATAATACTCATGTTAATTTAAATAAAATTTTAATTTTAATTTTAATTTTAATTTTAAATTACTAATTTTTTTGAAAATAAATGATTATTTCACAAAAAACGGTATTGTTCTCTATTTAATGAAAAAATACATATTTTGAAAAATAATAAAATTTCACCCTAATTTTATTTTTATATGATTATTCTAGAAAAATAATTAAAATTTTCAAATAAAAATTATATAATTTATAAATTAAACTTTTAAATGAAAATCATATAGGAAAATAGTTTAATTAAAACTATTTAGTTTTTTATTTAAAAATTACTTAATATTTATTACTGAATATAACTACCTAATTAAAAAATATTCATAAACATGAAAATTATTTATTTTATCATTACTTATTTTGTTACAACTGGACTCTATGTTTTTCTTCAACATTTAGCAACTTTATTCCCACCTTTACCACACCTAAATCATTTTCTAGTTCTCTTAAGGAATTTTCAGTGGTACCTCTTCCAATATTTTTTACATGGATAAAATTGAATCATTTTTATTTGTAATATTTAATAATTTAACTTTCATGATATTCCATCAATATTTTCATTTATTTATTTAGAAATTAATTTATGTTCTGGTTGTTAATCGTAATTCAAGATAGCTTGTGTAACATGATCATAAGATGTATGACATTCATTCCGATTAGGTAAGGCATCTCATTTAAGAAATAATTACATTTCCCATCACATTGGTCATTGGTACTATTTACCCTATTTCCCTTAATTAACTAAAAATATTAATAGAAACAAGATAATAATTCATTATCATGCAAAATAGAAAATTATAAACCTAGAAGGAACAAATTATAAATGATAAGTATATACTAACTTATGTCTCTCTAGGTTTAAATATTGGTTATCCATGTTAATGTTTAAAATTAGTTTTTTGAACCTAAAAATTTGTTCTGGAAATTCATAATGATTCATAAAGAGTTTTTGAATATCTCGAACATATCCCCTTGGAGTTTGAAATCATGTGTGTAGTAAAGATAATTTTCATGCATTAGGTAGATATTGGGTCAAAGTCTAAAGCTATCTTTTTTAGTTATTTCACCTAGGTATAAATATTTTAGAGCCACATCCACATATATTATCCAAACATTAATGTAAATTCTTAGAATCCACTCGCTGTAAACTTCACTAAAATTCTAGAATATTTTCCAATACATAGTATTATCCTTATAATTATCTTTAGGGTTATAAAAAAATTATTATAGTCTAAATTCATAAAAAAACTAGACCTTGATATGATATCAACTATTCCAAACCAAGGATTTTATGTAACACCCCAACCCTAATAGCCCAGAGCTGGTGCATTACTTATTACATTGGTATGATTAATAGGAATGAAATCCCTAATTAACGATCAGTTTAGTAGTCTTGAAGAAACTATATACATAAATGAAACTCAACTTACATTTGGAAGGAAACAACATACAATACACTACAAAAACAAATATCCTGCATCCACAGAGAATCAATAAATGGTATTATCTTCATAACATGTTGAAGGTAAAAAAATGAATTGGGTGAGCTCAGATTCTCAGTAAGGGTTATGAATAGAGGAATCATGAATAAACAATAATTTAATCACAATTAAATTGGCAATGTCAATATGTCATGGTGAATAAATGAAAAACACATATCATTAGTAATCCAATAATAAAACATCATCCATATATTTTGTCATAGTAAAAACCTCATGGATAGTAATAATTGAAAATGAATAAAGATAATGACTATTAATTAGACGTCATGTATCTGGAACATTATACCATTATACCCTTGAAATGGTTCAAGTCTGTGGGTAGAAACCCGTCTAATTTTTTGGAAACAAAATCGAAGGGTTTTTCGCCATCTGATTTATCTCATGAGACCTGTTGATGCATCAAGGGGTAATAACATGACCTTCACATCACTTCAATTAAAAATATTTATTTATACATATATTTAAAAAAAATGACAATATTCCTTCTCAATATCCATATAGAGTAGAGAATATGAATTCATCCATATTTCCATATTTGAAAAAAAATTCCAAATAAACACTATATGTGAAATGGTATATGGATTAAGGAAATAATCATATACATGCAACTAGAAAATTAATATTTTACATAATTATAATTTAAATTGAAAAGTGATCTCAAATGGGTAGTATATACACCACATAAGAAATATTAGGTGCACAATACCAAGTAGGTCTCAATGAAATGGAAATTGAGACAAAGTCCCTTGCCACATTGTAATCAATTGAATCTTATGACCAAAATTCAATAATCCTAAAATGAATCAAATAATACCATGAATATAAAGAGAATAATTATATTATATATCAAATTATAGTACATATATACAACATAGAATAAATAAGTGGAAAACAATGGAAATCTCATGGAATTGAAAGTGAGATGAGAAACCCCTTATAAACATTTCGGAATGGAAACGAGTGTTCTTTTGAGGGATTAATGAGTGGTAAAGAGGTATAACATCATTTATATATCATAATAGAAGTATGGGGGAGGTTCTAAAATATACCCCATCATTAGGAATTAAAAATAAAAGAACACAAAAAAGGGGGATTCTTGAATAAAAGTGAGAGAGAGGATCCCTTACCTTATGCCCAAAGCTGTTCTCAATTGATCTTAATGACCAGAATAATCAATTTTACCTTCATTAATTAATAATTAAATAACATAATATACATGTAAATGATTTATTATAACCTTATTAGGTTTATTTATTCCCTTTTTTATTGGTTTAAGAGGTTCAATTTTATTGTTTTTGAAGCATTTTCTTCCCTAGATTTCATGATTGGTTTACTTGTATTCATGAATGGAAGTTCATTTGAAATGTGGTCAAAGATCCATAATTATTAATATATATTATTAGGTACATTATATATATATAAATTATTTTATAATTATTTTTGGGTTATATACCATGATGATTACTCATTAGTTAATAGTTAATTACAAACGCTTGGATTAACTTGGTGGTTTTGTGCATAATGAACTTGTTTTTTATTATTATTTTATATTATGAGTGTGTAAGGATTACATAAAATTTAATAAGTTAAAATAAATATATTTTGTTATAGATAAACCATAAAAAATGTTTCATGACCAGTTTGGAAGACAGTAACAGAAATTGAAAACCTGTCATCCTTGAATGAGATAAATTAACACATCTCGGACGGTATTTTCATTTTTAGTGTAATAGGTGGGGGGAATGTAGATGATATTAAAATATTCCATTATCATAATAAAATTTCAGTCCATGTAAGTTAAGGGAATTATCATAGAATTTTGATGTGTGTAGGTGATGATATAGGAAAAAAATAATGGAACTTGTAAAATAATTTGAAAGAAAAGGGAAGAGAGGTTCACCTCTTGAGTACTTCTCCTTAAGAATCTACTTAAGGCCATTGTTTTTAGCCTTTTAGTGATTAAAGAAGGTCTTGGACGTGAGGGAGTATATTAGGAAGCTATTTGAGCAGAATTTAGGCATGTATTGAATCTTGAGTGGTGTGGGAGTAAGAGGGGGTGAGTAGTGATTTATATAGTGGAGGGGAGGAGGGATTTTACATATCTTAATCATTATTTTAATATTTTTTCTCAATAATATGAATAGTATTATTTCATGTGATCCCAAATATTAATAATTTCATGTGAGTTTGAACCAGGTGGGCTTACATCAGCCTTAAATCACCTATGATGTAGTAAAACAAGTATTTAGCGTTTATCATAATTTACCATATTTTACTATTCACCAAAATTCAAGAATTTCAAAAAAATCCCAAAAATTGACCCTAACTATTTTTTTGACAATTAGAATCCAAACATGAACTCCCTTTTTCAAAAATAATTTTCTTAATATAAAAAATTTATTTTTTAATTAAAAACATTATTTAATCAAAAAATACCAATACTTAAATTATTATCTTCATTTTTAAGGTGCCTAAATTTTATTTATATATTCATGAGTAATTTTACCATTAATAAGGGTCAAATTACTATTAATAAGGTTATGTTACTATTCATAACGGTATTTTAATATTAATTGGGGTAAGTTACTATTCACTAAAAATTAACTTGATTCTACCTGACTCAAAATATCACCCAGATTGCAACCGTGTATGTCTGTTTTTCAAAATTCAAAACACAGAAGTGGAAGATTTAAGTTTAATGGCTAGTTTATGACTATATCCTAAATAACCATTTGTTTTTTAAAATAAACATATTTCTTTATGAAATATAGGCTATTAATAGAATTTATTTAAGAGAAAAATACCATAAAATGTTTGGGGTGTTATATTATTCCCACCTTTAGAAATTTTGTCCTCAAAATTTTTCATGAATAAATCCCTTCAAAAAGATATGGGTTGTTCTTCTTCATAATATTCTCAGGTTCCCGCATTACGTCCTTTATTTTATGGTTTCTCTAAAGAACCTTGACTATGTGAGTTGTACAATTTCTCAATACCTGCTCCCTTATGTCAAAAATATCGATAGGCTCTTCACAATATGAAAAATCAGGTTCCAGTTCTATTTCTTCATAGGTGAGTACATGTGTTGGGTCTGCATGTATTTATTTAACAATGAAACATGGAACACGTTATTAACTTTGGAGAGACTTGGTGGCATTGCTAAATGTTAAGATATAACTCTGATCCTTTCTAGAATTTCAAACGATTCAATATACCTGGGGCTCTATTTCCCTTTCTTATCAAACCTTAATACACCCTTCCATAGAGTTAATTTTAAAAATACATGATATCTTACTTTAAATTCCAAATCCTTTCTCTGGTAATCAGTATAACTATTTTTACTACATTATTCTTCTTTAATATGGGCCTAAATTTTCCTGACCTTTTCAGTTGTCTCTTCGACAAGTTGTGTGCCTAAAATTTTCTTCTCGCCAACTTCATCCCAAAAATTTGGATTTCGCCACCTCTTACCATATAATGCTTCATATGGTGCCATTTTAATTCTATAATGGAAAATATTATGGTAGGAAAATTATACCAAAGGCATGTATAGATCCTACATACCTTGAAAGTCAAGATAGAATCATATAAACATGTCTTCCAGTGTTTGAATAGTTCTTTCAGACTATTTGTCAGTTTGGGGGTGATAAGAAGTACTCATATGATTCTTATTATCTAAAGCCTTCTAGCGAATTTTCCATAATTTTGATGTAAACTGGGGATCTCAATCATACACAATTTATATAGGTGAACCATAAAGTCTTAAAACTTCACTAATATAAAGTCTTTCCAAGCACTCAAGTGGTAAATCCTCTCTTATTGCAAGTAAATGTGCTGATTTTCTGAGATGATCAACAATTACCCATATTGTATCAGTGCTTATAGGTTTACTCAGTAGTCCTATGAAAAAACCATCATAATATCATCCCACATCCACATAATAATAGGTAGAGGTTTCATCACCCCAATAGGATGTTGTCTCTCTACCTTCACTTGTTGAAAAACTAGACACCTTGATACATGGTCAACAATTTCCCGCTTCATATTATATGGACATAAATGTTCCTTTAGATATCTATACATCTTAGTGCTACTAGGGTGTATAGAAAAATTTGAGCTATGAGAATCATCTAATATTTCAATTTTTATCTCAGGTATTAATGGAACGCATAACCTCTTCCCAAATTTCAAAACTCATTCCTCATACACAAAGTCTGCCAATCTCCCATCTTTAACAACATTAGTTTTCTTGTGTAGATTCTCATCATCTAATTGAGATCTTTTTATCTTCTCTAGTGAATATGGTTTAGCAATCATTTGAAAGAGGAAATATTTTTTCCCTTCCTTAACAATTACAATATCCATGTTTAGTAGATCCATGAATATAAGATCTCTCTCAATCCTCATTTGGTTCAGAAGTCAATGATCTTTCCTACTTAATGAATCTACCACCTTATTTTCCTTTACTAGGTGGTAGTGTATTGAACAATAATAATCTTTGAGTAACTCAATCCATCTCCTTTTCCTCATGTTTATTTCCATATTTGTAAAAATGTATTTCAAACTCTTGTGGTCCGTATATATATCATATCTTTCTCCATAAAGATAATTTCTCCATATTTTCAGAGAAAATATTGCGGCTGCTAACTCAAGATCATGTGTTTGGTAATTTTTCTCATGAGTCTTCAACATCATGGATGCATAAGAAATAAATTTATCATTTTTCATAAGGATACAACCCAGTCCATTCTTTGATGCATCACTCTATATCACAAATCCATCATTTCTAGATAGAAAAGTCAAAATTTGATCACTGAACAACCATATTTTCAATTACTCAAATCATTTTGTACATTATTTAATCTATACATACTTAACCCCTTTACGTATGATCTCAGTTATCGGGTTATCCAGAAGGTAGAAATTATGAACAAAATGTCGAGAGAAACATGCTAAGAAACTAAAACTGCATAACTCAGTTATGTTCGTTAGCATGGGCCTTTCTTGGATTGCCTTTGTCTTCAGAGGATCACCTAGGATTCCATCCATCGAGACAATATGACCAAGAAAAGAAACTAATTGAAGCTAAAATTTACACTTTTTATCCTTCCCATATAATTCATTTCTTCAAACAGTTTTCATAATAATTATCAATTGATTCTCATGGTCTTCATATATTTTAGAGTATACTAGGATATGATCAATAAATACCACAAACAATCATCATGATATTCCATGAACTCTATATTCATTAGATCCATGAAAACCGAGGGTGCATTAGCCAGTCCAAAAGGCATTACTGTGAGCTCGTAATGCCCATACCTAGTTTGGAATGTTGTCTTTGGAATATATGCCTTCCTCACACACAGCTGATGATATCCAGATCGAAGGTAAATCTTCAAAAAATAATGTTGTCCCTGAATTTTATAAAATAAATCATCAAGTCATGTAATAGGATACTTATTATTTATTTTAATAGTATTGATTTCCCTATAATCAATTTATAGCCTTGTGGATCCATCTTTCTTCTTGACAAAGAGAACATGTGCTCCCCATAGAGAAAAAATAGGTTGAATAAATCTATTTTTCACTCAATTACTCTAGTTATTTCTTTAGATCTACTAATTATATATTGTCCATTGTATAGTTAGTATGTGATATTGGTCTTGCACCAGGAATTAAATCAATTTCGAACTCAACTTCTTTCACTATAGGATGTCTAGGTAAATCCTCTAGAAATAGATCAATGTATTCTTGCACTATATGTACATATTCAATATGAATATTTCTTTCCTCCCCATATATATTTGGTTATATTCTTCTCCATGAATTCCATTCAGTAGAACTACTAGGGGTGGATCTAGATAAGAATCATATGGAGAGGTTTCTGATCTAAAGATAATAGATTCTACACTATTTTCAAAAATGGTAAAATCTTTCTTCTTACAATAGATCTTCACATAATAATTTGACAGCCTATTCATATTGAGAATTATATCAAATTCAATCATTGGTATGATGATATGGTTAGAAACTAAAGAACATTTATTTGTCATGAGAGGGACTGATCAACACACCTTTTTGGTAATGACACATCCCCTGTGATTTTTGACTGAAAACTCCTTTATTAAATCAAATTTGATGTGTCAAATTTTATTGGACAACTAAGAATATATAAATGAATTCGATAATCCATAATTAAATAAAGGATTGGCTAAGTTTGAAGAAACAATTAATGTATCTTCCACCACATCAATAGGAACTTCAACCTACGCGATTGTAATTGCATAAGTTTTCCCTTTCTATCATGGCCTTTTTTGAGGAAATATTCCTTGGCACTTAAGAAACTCATCAGCATAGTATCACATCTCTCTAAAATTATAGAATTGAACATAATTTACATGTTTCTTCCCCTTACATTCATTAAATCGATGAACCATTTCTCAACACATATATAAGACTCATATGCCTCTAAAGCATTTCCTAAGATAACTTTTTCCACAGTTCTCGTATAATGGGAATTACATCATTCCCTTGTTCTTCTTTGGTGCTTCACCTTTCCCATGGTTATCAGAGCACTGGTTCTTATCTTTTTTTCCCTTGAATAAATTTGATCTAGTAAATTCGTTCTCTATTTTTACGTAACTTAATAAAATTTCATCATATAATTAAAATGTTTTACAAGCCAGTACACTTCGAAGACTCGGCTTAATACTTTCAAAGAAATGATCAATCTTGTATTCCAGGTCACGTACATAATGTATAGCATATATGGCTAGCCTTGTGAAGGTAGCCTCATACTCTGAAACACTACCTTCTTCCCTTTTCTTTAAGCCATGTAATTTACTCTTGATTTTGATTCATTGCTCATAAGGGAAATATTTGTCGAAGAATATTTCCTTAAAAGTCCTCCATTCCATATATTCAATTTCTTATTCCTCTATGGTAATCTGGATCAAGGACCACCACTGATCAGTGTCATCCTTGAGACAATATACTGTCAGCACTACCTTATCATTTTCATTGAATATTAATGTCATGAATATCTTTCCGTGGGACATGATTTACTGCTCAGCTACCACTGGATTAGTAGTCTCACAAAAATATTGGGGCTTATTCTACATAAAACAATCCAACATAGATTTTTCATGGTTATTCATCACAACCTGAGTAATTTTTTCCAATGTGGACATGATCTGATCTGCTCCAACATTGACTATGTTGACTTTTTCAGTGGGTAAATCCCTACATTTTCCATGAGTATTGATTCCACTTCTCCCATTAGGTGTCATTTTTAAATAATGGCATACACTAGATTAGGTTATTAATCCTAATTTATAATCTCAACTAGAAAATTAATTAGTATAAATTGAAATTATAAGCATAGCTAATCTCATTAACAGGTTTCTCTAAGGAAAAATTTATATTCAAATCCTTCAAAATTACTTGTAAATAAAATTTGAATTATCCTAAGAATATACCCCCGAGATTGTCAAACCAAGAGTGTAGAAAGGCCCATTTTCATGCACCAGGATACCCTGGGTCAAGCCCAAAACTCCTTGTTAGAGTTTTCACTCCTAGGTACATCTGTGCTAGAGCCACCTCTACTTGTTTGTATCCAAACAAGGATTTATTTTCTATAAAGATCTGCATAATCTATTCCTTACCAAAATTACAATGAATTCTTATACATTTATCCAAAAATATTACCTTAGGGATTTCTTCCCTAATCTACATTTTCTAATCTAGTATCCAATTTTGCTACTAAATATATTATCATACCAACTGTAACAACCCGACCACAAAATCTAAAAGCCGGTGCATTACTTATTAAATTGGCATGATTAAGAGGAATTAAATCCCAAATAAATTATCGGTTTAGTAGTCTTAAAGAAACTAGATACATATATGAAACTCACATTACACTAGGAAGGTAACAAAATACAATACATAACAAAAACTAATAAACAGCATCCATAGAGACTCAAAAAATGGTATCCTCTTTAGAACCTGTTGAAGGTAAAAAAAATTAAATGGGGAAGCTTAAAAACTCATTAAGTGTTACAAATATTGTAATCATGAATAAATAATAATTGAATCACAATAAAAATGTCACATTCAATATTGCATGGTGAATAAATGAAAAACACACACCATTAGTAAACTGATAATGAAACTGTATCCATGGATTTTGTCATAGTGAAAACCTAATGAATATTAATAAATTAAAATGAATAAATAAAATGATTATGAATTGTAAATAATGTTTCTGGAACATGATACCACTATATCATTGAGACAGTTTAAGTCTTGGGGTAGAAACCCATCTGATTTTTGGAAACAAACTCGATGAGTTTTTCACCAACTGATTTGTCTCATGAGACATGTTGATGCATCGATGGGATATAGTGGACCCCACACATCACTATAAGTCTAAATAATTCTTTATAAATAGATTTAATATGATTACAATATGACTTCTAAATATCCTTATAGAGTATAGAATACATATTCATCAAAATTTCTATAGTTGAAACAAAATTCTGAATAAACATCGTATGTGAAATGTTATACGGATTAATGAAATAATCATATCCATGCTAAAAGAAAATTTATATTTACCATAACTATAATTTTAAATGAAAAATGATCTGAAATGCGTACTATATACACCACATATGAAATATTAGGTGAACAATACCAAGTAGGTCTCAATGAAATGGAAATTGAGACAAAGTCCCTTACCACATTGTAATCAATTGAATCGTATGACCAAAAATCAATAATCACCAAATGAATTAGAGAATATCATGAATATAAATATAATCATAAAATTATATATCAAATTTTAGTAAACATATACCACATACAAAAAATAAGTCGCGAACAATGGAAATCTCATGGAATTAAAAGTGAGATGAGAAACCCCTTACAAACATTTCGGCATAGTAATGGGTGTTCTTGTGAAGGCTTAATGAGAGTTAAAGTGGTATACCATCATTTATATATCATAAGGTCAGTATGAGGGAGGTAAGAAAACACACCCCATCATTATTAATTTAAAATAAAAGAACACAACATAGGGGGATTCTGGAATAAAAGTTAGAGAGAAGATCCCTTACCTTATACCCGAAGGTGATCTCGATTGATCTTAATGACCTGAATAATAAAATTTAGAATAAATAATTAATAATTAAAGAACCTCATAAAAATTTAATTTATTTATTATAAACATATTAGGTTTATTCATGCACTTTTTATGGGTTTAAGAGGTTCAATTTTATTGTTTTAGAAGCATTTTCTTCCTTGGTTTTGATGATCGTTTACTTGTACTCATGAATGGAAGTTCATTTGAAATGTGGTAAAACATACAGAATTTTTAATATATATTATTAGTGAAATTTAAAAGATATAAATTATCTTATAATTATTTTGGGTTATATACCTTGAGGATGACTCATTAGTTAAAATTAAATTACAAACACTTTGATTAACTTAGCAGTTTTGTGCATAATGAACTTGTTTTGTATTATTATTTTATATTATTAAGGTGTATGGATTCTAGAACATTGAATATGTTAAAATACATATATTTTTATCTGGTTCAACAATAAATATTATTCATAACCATTCTTGAAGATATTAATAGAAATTGAAAACTCGTCATCCTTGAATGTGATAAATTAACACATCACTGACAGTATTTTCATTTTTAGTGTAAGAGGTGAGGGGAAAAGGGAGATGATTATGAAATATTATATTAGAATAATAACCATACAGCCCATTTAAGGTACTATAATTATCATAGCATTTTTATGTGTGTAGTTGGGAAGATAGAAACAAAATAGTGGAACTTGTAAAAGAATTTGAATGAAATGTGAATAGAGGTTCACCTCTTGAGTACTCCTCCTTGAGAATCTCTTTAAGGCATTTTTTTCCTTTTGATAAGACCAGAATGTAGTGGACGTGTGGGATGAGCTTATGAATATATTTATTTAGAATTTAGGAAAGTATTTATGCTTTAGTGGTTTTTGAGGAAGAGGGGTGAGGGGTGGTTTATATAGTGGAGGGGAGGAGGGATTTTACATTATTTTAATAATTATTTTAAAACTTTTGCTCAGGAATGTTAATTGTATAGATTCATGTCATCCCAAATAGTAATAATTGAATGTGAGTTCGAACCAAGTGGTATTAAATCAGAATTTCATCACCTATGATGTTGTAAAACAAGTATTTAGTGCTTATCGTAAATTATCATATTTTACTATTCATAAAAAATTCAAGAATTTCATAAAAATCACAAAAAAACACCCTAACCATTTTGTGACATGTAGAATCCAAAAAGGATCTCCATTTTTAAAAAATAATTTCTTAAATATTATAAATTTAATTTTTAATTAAAAACATTATTTAATTGAAAAATACCAACACTTAAAATATCCATCTTCATTTTTTAGGTGCATAAATTTTATTTATACATTCACGAGTAAGGTTACCATTAATAAGGGTTGTATTACTATTAAAAGGTTCAGGATAATATACATAAGGGTATGTTACTATTCATAATGATAAGTTACTATTAATTTAAAATTAACTTGATTCTATCAGACTCCAAATATCACCCTGATCGTAGCCGTGTATGTTTGTTTTTGAAAATTCAAAACATAGAAGGGGAAAATTTAAGTTTAATGGATAGGTTATGACTATATCCTAAATAACCAAGTGTTGATTCAAATAAACTCAATGCGTTAGAAAATATTTTCTATGAATATAATGTATTTAAAAGAAACATACCATAAAATTTTTGTGGTGTTATATTTTACACATATTATCACAAGATTTTCAACATAAAGAACCATTAATTACAACCTAAATATCATCAGTCCTAGTGTATTTAGAATAATAGGTTCATAATACACTGAAAGTAAAATAAAACATGACATCATCGTTTTATTCTCCATAATGAGACCCTAATTTCATTTGAGCTTCTAAAACTACATAGCATAACCTAGGGAATATATCAAATAAATGGGTGATCTAAAATCATAATAAGGGAATAAACATGATATGGAAACATAATGTATGAGTTAAAGATACAACATGATATCGTAAAAGGGAAGTATCATGAGTAATCAAATTGAAGAATAATTTAAGGAACGTGGTATCATCTTATCATGGTAACATAGGATTTGTGGAAGTAACATTTAACATGACATAAACACGAGTCAAGGATAACCGCCAAGACGATATTGAATGGTTTAAAAAGTCCCATAATGGATTAGGTTTACTTACTAATCTCATACATGAAACCTCATGAGATTAAAACTTTTCTCATGCATTGGATGTATATCTTGGTGAACCCTTAATAACATGTTCTTGATTATTTGTGACACAAAATGGAAATCAATCATAATGAATAAAGTTAATAATTACCAATGGAAAGAATATGGGTTGCTTAATATTGTCTCATTTCATAATCAAAATAAATTTCTTAATGAATTATTTTGATATATTAACATAAGAAATGTATTACACCGTCAACATAAGGTATAATAAAATAATTTTATATGTGATATACATGTTGTAGGATCTATATTGGGACTGCAGGACCCTCCAACACAATATTGTCCACTTTGGGTCACTCACTCATGGTTTTTTTCTTTAGCAGAGATCACTTCCCACCATGGTGGCTCCAGGACCATCCCATTATGAAAGGGCCTTGTGATTTGGAGGGGTGGATGGGTTTATATACCATTTCCAACACCATTCTAGACTCCGATGTGGGGTAGGGAAACTGGATTCACAGTGTGACACCCATATGTCACACTGTGACACCCCTGAAACCGGTAACCATGACCCGTAGGGCATTCACTTTAATAAATTTGGGACTCCAAAAATATTCCCCTATTTTATTTCCCTATGAATCAGAGGTTTCCTACCTCATATGATACCAAGTTAAAGCTTCTTCTATCTTCTACCAAAATTCAATTCTTATGATTCTAGATAGTTATCAATGACTTACTAAACACACAATCTAAGCCCATGTGTGACATGATTAGCATGAGAAACAAGATTAGTTTTCAAATTTATTCCATAAATCACTTAATTCCCAAAATTTTCATCTAATTTCCTCATTAAACCCATATTTCATGACATATAACATTTGATCGATCATCTTTAAAATAATCATATTTAAAACTCCACCTACTTCGCTACTCCTCTATCAGTTTATCCCTCTATCTTGATCAAGATATTTTATCCCCCTTTTTCAATGAACTCAAATATAAATCCTTTTGGGTTGAAAAATTGTAAATAACGCATAAAAACACATACGGTAAAAACAAATCATACCTCAAGAAAGATGGAGTCTCATGTCCACACTTGTTCATGTGTGGGGATCCGACTGAACTCCAAAGGAAAGTTGATGTTATTCACAAGATTATTATTATAAGTCCATCAATAGAATATCTAAAACTTATTGTTCAATTTTAATATACTAAAAATTTAGAAGATGATGCACCACCTTATCCTTCATAAAATGATACTTTATTTCAATATTCTTCCTTCATGAGTGATGGACTAGATTTTTTTCTAATATTCATTGCACTTGAATTATTATAATGGATTGTGAAAAAAGACTTCACTTCAACTCTCACATCATTAAGTTGTTTCTCTATCCACAATAACTATGTTCAAGATTGAGTATCAACAATATATCCATATTTTACAGTGCTCAATGAAATGAAATCTTGTTTCTTGATAAGATAAGAAATAAAAAAATCCACCTATATAGAAGCACCACCTAACATTGATTTTATATCTTCTACTAAATCAAACCAATATGCATATATATTGCCCAATATCTCTAGATGCTATTTTTCATTATACAGAAAACCAAAATCCACCAGTCCATTGATGTACTAAAGTAATTTTTACTAAAATTAAGTGGAATTCCTTGGAATTTATTCGATTCCAAATTGATTAGAATGTAAAAAAATATTGGGTCATTTTGATGTTAAGTACAATATATTTTCAATGATCTACCTATATTATGTAAAATTAACTACTTTTACTTCATCATCTCATGAAAGTTTCATCTTGGTAGCCACTGGAGTTTTTATTTCCTTGGAATTATCCATTCCAAATCTTTTCAGAACCGCCTTGGAATATTTGGAATGAGAAATGAATGTGTCATTTATTCATTTCATTACCTTTAAACCAAGGGAAACTAGTAGATCACCAATCATTAACATTTCAAACTCAGTTTTCAAGAATTATGTGAATATTTTTCACTATGCTTTATCCAATCCACAAAAAATTATGTCATCAACAAACACCAACACAGTCATCATTTGATTACTATCATTTTTGAAATAAATATTGTAATCAATGACACCATAATGAAAACCCAACTTCTTCAAATACTGACCAATTATTTAATACCATTCTCTTGATAGCTACATTAATCTGTATAATGTCTTCTTAAGCTAAAAAAAATCTTCTCATCTTCATAGACATGAAACCAATTTGGATGTTCATTGTACACTTCTTCTTCCAGAACCCCATTAAGAAATTATTAATTAACATTCATCTGGAAAATGTTGAATTTACATTTCACTTCTTTGGAAAAGAATAGGTGAATAATCTCAAACCTTACAACAAGTGAAAATTCATTATCAATTATTATTCCTTCAATTTGGGAGTATCCCATTCATTCTATTCATTCCTTATTTCGAATTGCCAATACATTTTAATTTAGATTTTTTCAAAAATAAACATTTCGTCTAGATTACTTTCTTATCTTCCAAACTAAAAAATCTCATATGTATAATTCTTCTCAATTGTTTCAAGGTATTCATATATATCCTAAACCCAAATCTTATCTCCAACTACTTCATTAAAACCTTTAGGTTCTACCTAAAATTTGAAGCATTTATAATTTAAGGACTTCATTCTACAAGTTTGAACTGGTTCTACCAGATCACCAATGATATATTTCCTATAAATTTAATATTGACTCTTAGGATATATTTCAGATGTAGATTTCAATTCCTACTACTCATCATCATTATCTTCTTCTAAATCTACATTTTTCCACTTCTACACACCCTAAATTAATTTCCTCTTCATCACTATCAATAGGAATTTGTTCACTATGATGTTGAAGATTCTTTTCATTCTCTACTACTATGAAATCATTACATTCATCCACTTTTCCTAGCCTCTTATTTAAGAATATATATGATTATTTTTCTTGATTAGGAAAGGAATATACCCACATCTCCTTGAGACTCATTTTTTTTTGTGTTTATCCTTATTGAGAATAATACACTTACTTCCAATGACTTGAAATTATATCAGTATTGTCTTATTTCCAGTACAATAATTTTATAGAGACATTTCTTCTTTAAAATACAATAAAACCCTATTTTATATATAGACCATTGTTAAGACTGATTCCTTCCAAAATTTCTCTGATAGACATTTTTCAATAAAAATTATTCTAGACATGTTTTGTGTTGTCTGATTTATCTTCTCAACCACACCATTCTGTTCAAGAGTTACCAATGCCAAAAATTTGTGCCTTACCCCCATGTTTCTCAAGATAATTCTCCAATTTGGGAGTATCCCATTATGTGATTTCCCATTTAAAATAACCATTACATCATTTTCCATGATGATATGCAACTTCTTGGTAACATTTATTGCATGACCTAAGTCCCACAATTGACTAACACTTAGAAATTTCTGACTAATTCCTTTGAAAACCAAGACATCAACATGTATCATATATTTACCCCCAAAATTTGACTTTTCCTAATCCAATAATATTCAGACCTTCATCATTACCAAATTTGAAAATAGCTTCCTTGTCATATTTGTTGCCTATAATAAGATATGTGTTTACCTTCATATGGGATGTGAATCCACTATCAAGGATCCATACACTAACATAATATGCTATTTTAAGGGTATTCTATGCAACCACTGCATGATCATCAATTTTCTTTTTGATCCACATAATTTACTTCAAACCTATTGTGTAATTAAATTATTTATCTACCTCAAAGTATGATGGACTAACTTAATATTACCGATTTGCAAATAAATTTTTCATTTTCAGATCATTTGAGGATTATTTGGGTTATTGTATATGACCACATTGGGTACAATTTGATATATTTCCATGTATTTTTAATAAGAAATAACTGGCCATGTTTCTGAAGCCTCCACCCCAAAAACAGTGACCATCAAAATCATTCATGGAATATTAAACTCTATTTGGCCACCTTTTCCTCTATTGTTACATTTGGTACCTTTTTGAAATGTAACATCCATTTAGGAAATGTAACATATTTACATTGTAATAACACCTAATACGAGGTGAATTTTAGTGAGTCGTTATTATAGGACTAGTTATTCCTTGTCTTCTCTGAACCATTTGATTATGATTTTTATTCAAAACAATTTTCTACCCTGGAGTGGGAGATTGCGGTCTGACATTTAATTTTCAGAGATTTTTATTTGTGATCAATCCTCATACTAGTATTATCATTTAGAAATTATTTTTTCTTCTATTTTACTATACCTCTATGCTCCACTTCAATATTTTCTATTACCTTTGTTATTTGTTTTCGCGATGTCATAGCAGGAATTAAAAGTCTCTCATAGTCTTATAATTTTCTTCACAGGTCAACAACATCCTCTTCAATTTATCTAATACATTTTATTTGATATTTTTATATGTTATTAAAACCATTGATCACTATTTTATATTCTTCAACATTAATCAGGTACAAAATAACATTTTTTGAATTCTCTATGATCGAAGACTTGATATTTTCAATTTATTCCTTTAGATTAGACTTCTTTTCTTCTTGATGCTTCATGTAGAGTTTGGAATCATGAACCACTCTATTGTATTCCTCTATTTTTTCTCTCTATGTATTTATATACTTAATATAATATTATAATTCATCTGAGACATCAACCCTTACTTAAACTTCTCCATCATTGTTTCCTTAATAATTTGTCCAAGAGTTACCTAAAACTACCAATATAGAATTTTATCAATACACCTTGTAGTTATTAATATATTCAAATTCATATTTTTCTACACTATAATTTTATTCTTAATGAAGATTCTTCTTTTTAAGTAATTTTCTTTTAAAATTTATCTTACATTTCACATAGTATGAATTCTTATTCATGGGAATTTTGACTTCATCTTTGTGATCATCATTAAAATTCTTAGGGAACCTTGCTAAAAGATTTTTAACTTTTCCACATCGAAAGAATGTGAGTATAATTTTCCCTTGGAATTTTCCTTTTACTCTTTGTAGATTTGAGGAAAAGAATGACATGAAATCATCCATATCTTATTCTTCCTAGTTATCTTCAATAGCGATCTTCTTCATGGCCTTAAATACCACATCTTTGGACTTTCATTTTTTCTTGTACACATTATAATCATTTATCATATCATATACGATTAGAGTGCTCTGAAAACTACACAATGTTAGCTAATTTGGATCTTTATCTTATAGAACATAAACATTCATAGTAAACCAAGGTGGAATTACTCTCAAGATGTGCTTAATGATATTTAAATATTGAAGAATTAATCTGATACCACACATGTATTCCATAACAACATTCACCAAATAAAATAATGCATCTACAGTGTCATTGGGGTGTATTCTCAAGTCCTCATATTTTTTTCATAGAACCTATAATTTTTTATCTATGAATTTTGAATCAACTTCATATATATTTAATATATTTTCCTAAATATAATGTGTGGGCTTACATGAAATCACCTTCATGTAGATTTATTGTTGACAAGGAATTTTAAAAGGTCGGTTGTGGAGTTTTAGTGTGATTATTGACCAATTATGTTCAAAAATATTCAAGACTAAGGTATTGAATATATAGAAGTGGTATAGAAGATTATTTATAAAAAATGTAATCATTTTGAAGTGCTTGTCAAATTTATAGAGTCTAAAATTTATTGGATAGAACATGTTTTGTGAAATTTTGATCTCCAGGTCTGCCTCATTAAAATATGGAAAAGCCATGGAATTCATGATTTTTTTTGAATATTTGGTAATTCATGAAATATTGATGACCCAAAAAATATGACTAATTTGTGAAGGGGAATGTTAAGTTTTATGATTATGAGAAGTTTCATGAATAGATAATTTCCATAAAGTTTCATGAAGATGGTATGTTTTGTGAACTTAAATAAAGAGTTTTGTGAAAAGGTGGTGGGGATCTAGGATGTTTCAAAAAGGAGAGGAAAAAAATATAAATAGGAATATACCCCATTAATTTGAGGATAAGAATACTTAATGGAAATATACAGTATTTGAATTTATGAAGGAATTTTTCAAAATATTTCCTTAAATGTGGGATTCATAAGAATATCAGTTTCATGAAGTAAGAGTGTTTCATGAAAGAACATGTTCTATTAATATTTATGAGTTTTGATAAATCATAAAAAGATTCCAAAAAAATTTGAGTTTCATGAAAGGAAAAGTTTAATGAAGCTTTTAAAATATTCATGAATAATTAGGTAGTTTCTTGAAAGTTGAGAAAGGGACTTCATCGAAGTGAATCTTATGAAATCAGAATGGATTTCCTATTAATTCTTTCATAAAATGGTATTAATCAAGTGAATGAAACTAGAGCTTCGTGATGCAAAAAATGAGGTTTAAACTATATTGATTCAAGTGATCAATTGAATAATCTTATGAAGGAGAAGTGGTCACACATTAGCTGAGAGAGAAGTGATCTTTCAAATTTTTAATGGTATTGAACCAGGAGGGAAACTGGGTGTTATCCAAAACTTGGAAAAGAAGTAAAATTTTGTTTATTTTGTACATAGGAAAATTACCGATGTATTCTCTTTAGAAATATCCCAATGTGGGTGAACCCAGTAAAATTAATGTGTCTCATGAATGCTTTAATTTCTACTCATATTCTACAATGGGAAAGGGAGAGAAGAGTGTTTTGTTTAATGATGAAAAAATATCCTAAGGGGTAATTATTTTAATCTGAATTTTCCTGATCCGCCCCTCCCCCTAGGGAATTTAACCAAGTTTATCTGACACATATATAAATAATTTGTAAGTAATCCATAACATCAGTGGTTTTCTTCATTGATGAAAATGTATAGAAAATATTACATGGAATATTTCTTGAGAAAAATACACTTTTCACTTTAAAATAACTTCCTAAAGTATATATATATATTATAGAAAAAAAATTATTTAAAAATACGATGGAATCTTATAAATTAAGAATCATATAATTGAGTGGTCTTGATAGTGGGTAATTTTGGGCTTATTGTACAAGTTTGAAAACATTCTTTTCACCCTATTGTAAAAAGGTTAAACCTCCTTCTGAAAATGAAAATAAGATTCCTTTAAAACCATTTTGTAATAATATAAACATGGGTCAAAGTTTATTTGATAAATAATTTGAATAATATTACAAATATTATTGAAAATATTTTTAGAGAACATGGATATGGATGAAATGGATTTGCGATCGAATAGATAAATTATGTCATATTTTCTTCAAAAAAATTCTTAAATAATTTTAAGTACCAAATAGAGGAGAATTATACTATTACATGAACATTTCATTAATAAACATATGAGAATAACATGAAATGGTTTTATTATATAATGATAAAATAAGTTCTTGAATTGAAAACTAATGTGTAAAAAATCGTAATTAAAATGATATTGAAATATAAATCCTTTCTAATTTAGTAAATTTTGAGTCATAGATTCCGTGATTTAATTAAATGAATTATAAATTAAAAAATCATTACTTTTTAATTATTAATTATTTAATATATAAAGTGTCATTATATGCACCATTATAAATAATTTATTTTTATAAAAGAACATGTGTCTCATAAATTATAATTATGAAACCAACAATGAAATAGGTTATGAAAAATTAAGTACCATGCAATCATGGAGATAGTATGTATTACGTACACATGAGTAACCTTTCTATTTTAAATGATCATGATAGAAAGAAGGTAAGTGTTATTTTATCTCTAAAAAATATATTTATATCATAAATATAACATTATTCCTATAAATACACTTTCATATACCATCAATGTTATGCGGTGAGAAAAACAAACCACATCACTTTGCGAGGAGGTAGTGTTCCATACACATGAATGATGTTATCATTTTTCAATTGATGGTAAGGTAAGAAGGTATATGATATGATAATTTATATAATTATAAAATTTTCATGAATATAATATATAAATGTTAAATTAATCATCATTAACATCCATGAGATGTGATGATAGAAATCGAGTTGCATTGGTTCACAAGGTGGTAATCCGTCGAACACAAAAATGATGGTTTGGTTTCCCATTTTATGAAAGAGGTGATGTATAAATACTATGGAATAAACACAATAGAATATAATTATATATTATGTACTACTGTTATTATATTTTAATTATTAATACATAATTGAATGTGCAAAAATAAGTAATCAAAAGGAAGGATCTCGGTGAATATGATTGTCTTTGTTTAGAACAACCTCCTTTGGATCTCTTATGAATGACCCTAAGGTTGGTATTTTGGTAAAAAAAATAAGATCTTGAATGTTTCTAAGGATTTTTTGAAGATATTTTTTCATGTTTTTTTCAAGAAAAATATAATTATATGTGTGAATAAGTGAGGGTTGGGTGTTCCCTTTTATAATTGAGGAGTGACATTTTTATAAGTACCCAAAACAATTCAATAATGGGAACTCACTCTAAAGATAAGGGTCTAAAAATGATAAATAATAGATTTTATGGTTGATATTTTTTATCAAAACCTTCACTATTCAAAAATAAATGTGCTTTTAACATGTTACTCCATTTACCTCTTTAGTTTAACCCCTTGGTAAACTAGTTTTAACATTAATAGTTGTAATAGATTTTTACCATTTATTATGATAAAAAATTAAGATTAAATTATTATATAAAATTGATTAAACTTATTAAAATTATATAATATATTTTATCAAATCAAAATCATAGAAAATTTACAATTTAATTTAAAATTAAACCAAAAAACATGTCAAAAATAGTTTTTCAAGAAATGTATTTTTCAAGCAATAGATGATCTTATATTAAATCTATGAATATAAATAATATTTATATTAATTTAAATTAATATAAATATATGTATAATTTATTAATTTTATCTATATATTTACTTACTACTGGTTATTATAATTAATTAAAATGGATAAAATTTATGTATTCAAAAACAGTTTGCAGAAAACAGAGTTTTAAGCATAAAAATAAACTTATACCAAAATCATGAAAATTGATGACTGAAATAATACTAATTATATTATTATAAATAAAATAGTTCATATTTCAATTTAATTTCAAATCCAAAATATATTTAAACTTTTAAATTACCCGATTTTATGAAAATTAAGGTCATAATTTGAAAAATAAAAAATTTTCAATATTCACTAAAACATAAACCATTTCAGAAAAACCCCAAACTTTCACCCTGATTTAATTTTGATATTATTATTTAAAAAATTATTTTAGTTTTATAAAAATAACATTTATAATATTTCAATAAATTTATTATAATATTTTCACATAAAAAATAAAAAAAATTGAATGAAAATGTATTTTTATATAATAAAATTTATTGATTAAAAGTTGATGACTAATTAATAAGAATTTATCAATAAATTTATATTTTTTGGCCCTTTAAATATATATCATATTTTATTTAATACTATACATACTCTCTAATTTAACAGTTAGGTTATAATGGTAATATATCTTGCAAGTTGTTTAATATTGGTGTTGTGTATCATATATGTTATTGAACATTATGTTCTTTTAAAATATTAAGGTGTTACAAACCAATTCTATGGAATGATGGTACTCATGGGGAATTATTATGTTTGGGTAAATGTGTTGGGTATTCATGTTAAATGCATGGTCTTGGGGGTGAGATCGTGGTACCAGATGAGGATGGTCGGGTAATGCTAGAGTGTTATGATGGATGAGTAGTATCCTAGTATAGAACATTGATTTCAACTGATGGTGTATGATTTTAGCATATTTATAATTATTTAATGTCTTTGGTAGTGAGGTAATGTCATGGAGATAGTGTAATTAATCAGCATTGTGAAGCACAGGTTGGAAAGTTTTCAAAAACATTTGGTGTAGTGGGGTGTACTGGTTTAAATGAGAATAAAAACAACCCATTTGGGTGATGAAAAGAGGTTATGATGATACTGGGAGAGGGGAATATGATATTTTGGACAATTTTTTAGTTCGGGTGTGGGGTTAGCATAGCCAAACTAGTGGGTGTTTGAAAATTTGATCATGCATTAGATCTCAGTGGACAATGCGGTATTAGAGTAATTCTCCAAGAAACTTCTCAAGGAAAATAATTTTTATGTTGAGGATATTTTAAATCCACACATTGGTTCATATTGATGTAGTTATAAATGAACTGGGTTCTGAAATGATTGAAATTAGAACTGTTTTGAACTTTTGGTTATGGATCGGGGATTGACCTTTTCTAACAGTTATTGATTTTTTAAATGGGGGTTTTGATGTGCCCCCACACATCATTTAATTTGAGTGGTTTGTAGTCATATTAGAATTTATTTTTATCCCAAGCTACACTTACTACAATGAATTTGTATAGTGATAGTGTGGGCTCGATCACATAAAGAGTTTTTGGAAGACAAGGAACCAGGACTTCGATCCCTTTGTGTAGGAGTCCTTATAAATTGGTTTGGGTTTTGGATTTGATTGATGCAATTGAGTTTGGTTTAGAATTTAAGAAGAAGTTAGGGATCAGGTTCAATTTTGGGGTTCATGTAAAAAAGAATAATCTCAATATTAACTTTGAATAGTCCTAGTCCTTAGGCTATGAGGTGGTGCATAGAGAACTAGTTGATCATTTTCAAACCAACTAGATCTATCTAAGAGGAAAGTACTCCTCGGTCAAAATATAGCTAAAATCCAAGATTCATTAATCCTATCATCTATGGTATAAAGTATAAAATGAAAATGGTTGTAGAATACTCTACTCCTATCAGGACAGGTTCATTCATTTAAATTTCTCATGGTTGTGGTTTCCTAAAATAATTGAATAAACAGTTGTCATGTAATCTAATTACTAGACTTAGGGTTACCAAGTCCTGATTTAGGGATTTATTAAGTTCAAAATACCCATACTCATGACCCTTAACCTAAGTGGTTTAGCCACCCATGATGTTAATAATCAATATTAAAGGAAAAATTACATACATACTTGGAAGATTCATAAATTAGTTTAAATATGAATGTTTTCAATCAAGGATTCAAGAATAAATCAATTTTCAATAAGATTAAGCAAATAAAATGTTCAACCACTTGCTTGAAACAATAAAAGTGAATGAAAATAGGGAAAGGCCACTGTTGAATAGAATGGGAAATGGTAAATGAATGTTGAAACACTAAATGTAAATGAAAGATATGAGGAACGAATGTAGAATAGTAAAAAAAACATAGATTCAATAAAATCGGTAATAAGAATTGTTTAAAGTTTATTTGAGATAGAAAAGGAAAAAAATGAGAGAGAATGAGAGAAATTTGAGAATAAATAAGGTTATACGATGTTATGTGTGCTCTAGAAATTTAATACCTAGGAAGGTACATGATATGTAATCATCTCAAATTGTGTAATCCTGATCCATTTTTTTCTCCATATATTTGAAATCCTTAAAAAATATTGTCATGTATCTTCAGGATTCGGAGTTTTGACTCGTTTCATGACGTGTAATTAGAACTCATGAACTGATTCTTCTAAAGAATTAAACATTAATCATGAAGCGGACTTTGAATATTATATTATGTCTATTAGATATTCATGTCGTGTAATCTTTTAATGGATTTTAATTTCTTTGTGACATGATTCCTGAATTGTTTCATGCAATGAATGATTATTACACGTTGTTTAAGTGATTCAAGAATTGTAATGTTTTCTTTTTGCCTATTTTTATAGATTTTCCTTTGAAGTCTTGGAAACTTATTCTATGTAATGATCAACACTTACCTGGTGCATCATTGAATAAAACATAACTAATAATTAATTAAATAACTCCAAATGCTTAAAAAAAATCCAATTAACAAATTCTCCCACACTCGAATAATTTCATGTCCTCAAGAAAAAATCAACTCAAAAAGTAATCCAAAATAAAAAAAAATTAAAAATAGAAACATTCATTAAAACTATAAAAATAAAACTAAGTGTAAGAAGAAAATTTCAGTCCTATATAATCAATCTTGTAGAGAAAATCAATCATGTACCATAGTTCATTTCTTTATTCACATTCTCAATATTTTAATTACAATCTCAAAATTGATTCTTAAATTATATACCCATTTTTCAATTTACTTTAAAATGAATTTCCTCTCATTACAAAGGGTAAAATGTAACTGGATTTATGATCATACCTTGAATACATGTTCCTAACCACATGCTTTAATTAGTTATATCATGTCTACTTCATAAAGAAAAATAAAAAAATTAACCATGATGGATTCAGCAAAAAAGGTGAAAATGACTCTAAGGCTGGGGCTAGGTGGGTAAAAAGTGAAAATAAAGCTAAAAATTAAGTTGAACCCTAAATTTTAAGGCATAATAAATAAGAATAGTATAGTGGTGTGGTTCCTTCAAGATCAAACAATGTCCATGATCTATAAAAATCAAACCGGATCTATAACTGTATTAAGCATGTATCAAAAATGTACCATGTTCCTTTTTTTCCTTTTTTTAAAAGTCATGTTTAGTTTAGATCTCACATCCATCCCATAACAATATATAATCCTTCAAGGGATTTATCAGTCTAGAAATTGTTATTTTTTACCATCGCAATACACAACCCAAAATCTTTTCTTTTTATTTTTGTATTTTTTTTAATGGAACAGAGTAAGCATAAAATTCCAAAAATAACACATCGATCATAACCAATCAATCCGGTAAAATACCACAATACATCTTCTCCATCAATACATCCCATATCTATTCATAGAAAAAGCCCCCACACTTGTTCAAAGTATAATCATGTATAAAACCAAGATTATGGTAGGAAGGGATAATTCGCTTGGAATAGTTGTATCCTAAATAGATCATTAAAGGAAACTATGGGTTAAACGAAGGAAAAATGTGAGGTGGGTCTCATTAGAAAATTATCTCAACAAGGGTTGACTCAATCATATTGAAATTTTATTTTTTCACTCATAACCTCAATAATATCTCAATGCAAGTTCTGAAATGTTTATATATACCATGTGTCACTCAAGAAATATGCTTAGAAAAGAAAATGAAATGATTGGCTTAGAATCCACCCAATAATGCCAGTATATAAAAAAATGGTAATCACTCAACATATAAAATCAAGTAATAATTCAATAAAAATTAATTTAAAAACTTTTAGATTTGAATTAAATTACTAAAATCAAAAATCATTATAAAAATATAAATTGAAGTAAAAGATGGTTTTCCAAAATTTACAACATAAATTTATATTTTATTTAAATAGTTTCAATGAGTTATTACTACCACAAAACTGGGAAAGTCCAGCACCAGCCTTTATTAGACCTAACGAAAAATCCCTGATAAAGGGGGGGGGGTACTTTTATCAGTGCTAAAAGGCACTGATAAAGGTACCCCCTTTAACAGCGCTTTTTTAGCGCTGTTAAAGGGTACCCCTTTATCAGCCCTTTTTTAGGAGTGCTGATAAAGGGGGGGTCTTTATCAGCGTTTTTTTAAAAGCACTGATAAAGGGTCTACTTCCAAAAAAAATCATTAAAAAATATATTAATACTTAAATATATAGATGTAGTTATATTCATATAAATATATTATATATTTTTTAAATATAATTTCAAATATATTTTAGATAAGTATAAATATACAGTTACACATAATATATAATATATTTAGTGAAAATGGATTATAAAAAAATTAAAAAAATATTTTCAATAAATAATTTTCTAATTATTATGGAGTAATAGTCATTTAATAACAATTTGAAGAGTAAAAAAAATTAAACAATATCCAAAATATGTTGAAAACACAACTCAAACTTTAAATGGCCATAAATTTTGATCCGGGTGTCCGTTTTATCCCTACAGCATATCAAATCGAAGCATGTGACGATCTTTACGCACCTATGACCCAAGAGAAGCTTCTATCACATTTTTCGCAGCCATAAAAGGCTCATAAGGCCTCCAAAACTGAGTTTTTAGTCGGGATACTCCGACTTTTTAACATTTTGTGTATTTTGTGCCTCGTTTACAGGGGTATTATTGGCTTTTTTTGGTGGGGACTGAATTTATTCCAATGTATTACATTCATATTGATATTATGTCTTTGAAATTTTATCATTTTTTATAATTCACTGCTATTTATAATCAAATATATAACAATATATACATATCTTTTATATATTCACACATAAATATTTAATTATAATTATAAATAATAAAATATATTTACATATAAAATATATTAGCTTTATCTAAATAATAACTAATATAGGTTTTATTTAAAATACAAATATATTAATATTTATATACTTATATATTAATCTAACTATATATATATTAATATAACTACATATATATATTCATATAACTATAAATGTATATATTAATATCACTATAAATATATATATTAATATAACTATATATATATATTAATATAAATATATATTACTATACGAATAAATATAACAATATATATATAGATATCATGAAATGGAAAACAAATCAAAATAGAGGAGTGGTAAGGGCTTAGGCACGTAGGGGGGAGGTCTCGAGTTCAAAACCTGGTGAAGGCAGGAGTGCATGCTTGGGGGTGGATTTGTGGGGCTAGCACTGGTAAAGGGTGGAGGGGTTCATACGGGTGCTAGAGGGGTAGGAAAGCACTGTTAAAAGGGGGCTCAAGCGCTAAAAAGCCCCCCCTGATTGGCAGGATTTTTTTAATTTTTTTAATTTTTTTAATTTTTTCAATTTTTTTTTACTTTTATCAGAGCTAAAAAAATTGCTGATAAAAGGAGTATTTTATCATCCCTAAAAAGAAAGAGCTAATAAAGGGCCCTTTTATCCGTGCTTCTTTTTAGCGCTGATAAAAGTCCCCTTTTATCGGCTCTTTTTTAGCGCTCATAAAAGGGGTTTTATCAGTGCTTTTTAGATCATTGATAAAGGGGACCCCCCCTTTATCTTCACTGGATTTAACAGTGCTTTTCTAGCGCTGTTAAAGGCCATTTTTAGCTCTGATTAAAGGCGTATTTGTATTAATGTTTAAGGTTTAAAGAAAGATTCCAATGAAAAATGTCCCCAATATAAATGAAAATAAGCCAAAATCCAAGTGTATCAATAGTGAATCTCAATAAATACTCCCCCACACTTAAAATTATACAATGTATTCACTATATTGGAATGTACCATGGGATAGTTATAAAAAATATAGTGTAAAAAATGTGATTGAAAATATGAAAATAAATGTCATGGAATCAAGAACTCCATAAAATAAGTGTCATTTCATGGGGAAACTTGTTTAATCTTGATGTTAAATTGGGTTACTTGTATAATGGGTTAGAAATACAAATCCTTCACTAGATAAAAAATTATTCCAAGAATTTTTATTATTTTGGAATTAGTAATATGTGTAGGTTCACACAATGAATAGAAATGTAATACATCTCAGATACATGTATAAATATGGTTATAAATAATTCCAAGGTGACCTATGATAAAAAATTCTACAAAGGAAAAACATAAAAATCTTAACTACAAGAGAAAAAAATGAAGAAAACAGATGAAATATGGGTTGCCTCCCATAAAGCGCTAGCAAAGTCATCAATATCCAGACATATGGACAAAATAATCAATCAATTGTGGTCCATCTTCTCATAAGTCCTCTTACACATACAAGAAATGGTGGTTGTGTCATCAAGATCTCATAGATTCTTGGTGGGATTAATAACCAAAGGAGCATTCTATGCATGAATTGGTTGTGGAAGGAATAAAATCTATGCTCGTTGTGGTGTTAACGGCTACTGAGCATGGATCTCTAGTGATAGCTCCTCAAGATGGGTCTCAATATTAGCCAAATGTTGAGTCAACTCTAGTACGATGGATGGTAGTGATGGAACAGGTGCATCGATTACCATATAAGAGGCATAGAAGCTATAAATGGATAAAATAAAATAGTAATTAAATGAAAAATAAGATAAAAATAGTGAGGAAAAAGTAGTATCCCATGTATATAATAATTTCCATGATACAGAAGTGTTATAAAATATCAATAATACAAAATAAGATCATCCAAACATAGTACCATATTGGCGTAGGGGACTGAGATATACTAAGAGTAATCAAAACCATCATGCTTATCTTATAAATAATTCTCTCTAATAGAGGGTTTATATAGCTATCCCGCCTAATCAATAGTACAAATGGAGGAAGGGGTATGAGAATCAACTACTGTAGGGGGTTCCATGGTGCTGGTAGCTATCTCAGTGGATGAGGTACTAATCCAGATTATGTTCACAGATCTTTCAGTTGGATTGATTAAAGGTACCTCAAAAGACGATGGAGGAGCAATTCCACTGCCTCTCTCAGAATTCTCTACCAGAAACCTCTGTTAGGCAGTAGGGTCTATCATCTTATGTGATAGTTCAAAAGAGGTGGTTGTGGGTGCATGTATGGTGGAGGATGAAGGGCCTGTTGGAGGTGGAGGTTGAGTGGCTGAAGGGGATTTTTGGGATTAAGGGGTGCTAAATGATGGTGGGGATGTGAATGGGATTCCTAGGTTATTGAATATTTGGTGAAGATTCACAAGAATATACTTCTGAGATAGCCAAAGATCAGAAGGTCTAGGTATGGAGGGTATGGTAGTGGTGGATAGAGAAGTGAAGTGGGTGTTAGTATTGGAATGCATGGGAGATGGAATGGTGGTAGTATAGGGATTGGATGAAAATTAATTAGTGGTAGGGGTGGGACCAGATGAATAAAAAATGGTGTTGGGTCGGCAACATGATCTCCAGGTGCCTCGTCATCACCCTAAAAGCTTCCTGGTTCCCAATGGTAAATATTTTCATCCTTCATCAGCAACTTCATCTTATGTAGTATGAGTAATTTTATGGAATCCATAGGGGAGAGAGAGGTGAGGGGAAGGGCGGCGTCGAATACGCTGAGATGTTACACTAGATGAGTGATGATGGACCCACCCATCAGTGTACCTCATGCCTGCTACTCATGCACCCTGAAGTAAAATGAAAACTGTTATGGTATGTTGATGGAAGGGCCACCAATGGAAATATAAATGATGAGGACATCCAACTGGATGACACAATTGTGAGACTGTATGTGAGAAAAACAGACATCTGTACATGCCTGATGAAGTATCTGGAGTGCTTCACCTCTGAGATGTGTGGATTTTATAATCTAAGGATCATGCCCACTCTGAGTATCCTAAGAAATCATCCTATAGAGTTTTTTTACATCCAACTTTCATGGATAGAGAAAAAAAATTGGAATACCTCATAAGTGGAAAAGTTAAAGGAATAAATATTGAGCCTGATTCCCAACTATGCGAAGGAGATCTCATGTGGTCTTCCTCCTAGCAGGAAGTAAAGGCTATCAAATTCCTCCTCGAAAGTGACCAATAACTCAAGTAATAGATACCTATATTTCTCTTCATGAACATTGAATATGGTTGATATGTGGAGGCAGACAAGGAGGTGGTGAACCACCTAGATGATATGCGGGTGCTCAGTAGAATCCAAATCCAGAGTGTTTTTGGACCGCATGGGCTTCAACTAAAAACAAATCAGTCCCCCATGGTTATTTGCATTGGAAAAATGAAGGATGGGGTGAAAATATGGGTGATCTGAATCTTGTGAGTCATTGAATGTTGAATGGGAGTCCTCAGTGGTTGACGGTTCTATGGGGGATGAAGTAGAGGTGGAGGTGGATGGTATGTGGGTGATGAAGGTGCGTAAACCCTCCAGTTCTTGACAAGAGGTGGATCGTCATGCCCAGGGGTGGGATCAGTAGGATGAGTGCACACCATCTTGATGTGCACCTTTATAGACATGCGGGATTATAGAATATAAAGAGGAATAGAGGGATGAGTCTGATAAAGATAAAGGAGTAGTATATGGTTAGGGTTTGAGTGAGGATCATAGATGAAGGGTGGGAGGTGGTTAGGTGTGAGAGGTGGGAGAGGGGATGAGGGTTAGATAATCATTAACCCTAGGTTCATGACAAAAATAATTCATGAAATTAACCAATGTATATTTGATTACACAATGTTTAATTCATGAATTAAAATTTTTTGGGATGTGCATTGTAAACGTCATGTAGTTGATTACACAATGTGTAATTGGGTCTTTTGTGCATTTTTATCCAGAACCGTATCCTATTATCTTAGCATGACCCAAGCTACCCTTAACATTATTCTATCCTTTTCTAGCCTATGGTGACCTATCCTGGGTTTCCTCCCAGTCAACACTTCATTTAACATTGAGATCTTGAGTCAGTGGTGCTTAGATAAATTTCAAATTTATAACACATACCTTATGAAATGGTTCCTAATAAATATTAAATAATTGGCCATTGAATTTGAATGGGGGTTCTCCTCCATTTTAATTTCGATGGTCCCATGGGGGAATACTTGTACGACCATGAAGGGTACTAACAATCTTGACTTTAGCTTCCCAGGTAATAGTTTTAATAAGGTGTTGAATAATAATACCTTATTCCCTAGTATCAAAATTGTAAAGACCCGGAAATTTTGAGGAATTTTTTTTTCGTAATTTTGTTTGGAATTTTACAAGAACGCAGTTTCTGACGGAACCTGATTCTGAGGCCCGGTGTGCCCGGAATCATTTCCGGAAGTTTGGCTCGGGTACGTTCAGTGAATGAATGAGCGAGGTTTTCTAACTTTTGAAACGGTGCTCGGAATCGAATTCTGAGGGCATCGATGGAATCACAGCGCCGATATTTGCTTAAAAACACCTTTTCCGGAGTCGCGTTTGCTCGGGTGTGGTTTTTAATTTTTGGGATTTAAGTTAAGAAATAAAATAATGTAGTACGAAAAACTTTATTTTATTTCACTTAAAGCCGCTTTAAGCCACTTTAAGCTGCTTAATATGAGTTGAAGCGGATAGGGTGGAACCCAAAATATCCTACCCTCTTGGTAGGATATTTGTGAGGTGGGGCCCGCATGAGCCCCACCGTTTCTTTTCCCCTAAGTAACACACCCGCAAAAACCCTTTTTAAATAAATTCAACCGACGCATTTTCTAAATTCGTAACACCCCTAATTAATTGGGCGGTTAGGTCGGAAAATTAATTCAATGAATTAATTTTTTCATTACTTACTTTATTTTTTTTTCGTCTGTTGGCATATTAATAAAATAAGACCAACACTTGTCTTCTTGTGGATTGTTCGTCGAGAGGATTTGACAGAACTGAAGATATTCACCCTCCTTTGTGAAGAACATGAAGAACGCGAAGAATGCGAAGAACGTAGGCCTCCGACGAAGGGCGCGAAGAACGCCCAACCCCCGGAGATCGACAACGTGACGCCGAGACCTCTCCTCCCGCGACGTTCTTCTGCGATGTTCCTTCTTCCGCGACAAATCTTCGATCATCTGTTTGAGGTAGGAGTTTACAAATCTTTTAAATTCCTTTTTGGATTATATACTTTACATGGATCTAATTCGTGTAAATTAAATCCGTGTGTTTTCTTTACCCCTCGGAGATCGTCGACGCGACGACGTATACCGTGACGACGTGATGCCCTTCCGCGACGTGACAATCCTCTTCTTCCGAGACGATCAATTCTGCGAGGAACACACGTTCGACTACTTTGTCGAGGTAGGGGTTTTGATTCTTAAAATCTTTGTGATTTGTATTTTCCCGGTTTTTTAGTGATTGATTGGGAGACTTTTAAAACTGCTAACACGGTGGGTGCGGACTAACGAACAATTCTGAACCCACCACCCTTTTTTCGTTCTTGGTGTGCGGAATGGTGGACGATGGAAAACGGGGCCGCAATGGCGATTTGAGAGCCTGACAGTGAAGATCGGGTCCCGGGAGGACCACTGGCGAAGACCGCACGCAAAACGGACCACCGGAGCGCGTCCGGTGGCCCGTGAAAGCTCCTGCCGGTGCGCCGCGCCGGCGCGGCGGTGCCCAGTGCCCCGCCGGTAAAACCCACCACGACTGAAGCCACGACGGCGAGACGGTTCCGCAGCCGCGCAGAACCGGGAGGCGGGACACGGCTCAAGCCGCGTCCGGGAACCGCGGAGCGGCCCCCATGCGAGGGCCGCGGTTCCTTCGCTCGGTCGCTCGGCCGAGCCGAGCCGAGCCGACCCACCAGGCCAGGTCGCGCCCAACCGGGTCGGACCCAGACCCGGGTCGGGTCGACCAAGTTCGGGCTGACCGGGGGGGGGGGGGGGGGGGTTGGGCCGGTTCGGTCTGGGCCCAGACCCCCTGTTTTCGGTATTTTTCCCATATCTTGGTCTACAGACCTCCGATTGACGCGCCGTCAGCGGCAATGGGATCCTTGGATCGAGACGGCCGTTTGGTTATATTACACTCAAGGTTTTGGAGAACTTTGGGTTCGGTCGGGTTGGTTCGTACACGAAACCAACCGGGCCCTCGGAGCGGAAACATGTATATCTTGAGCACCGGACGTCCGATTGATGTGCCGTCAACTTTGTTGGAATCCTTTTGATGAGACGGAACTTTTGGCATACTCTGCCCGAGGTTTGGACGCAGTTAGAGTATGGCCGGGTTGGATTGTACCCGAAATCCAACCGGGCCCCTGGAGCGGAAAAGATGATATCTTTCAAAATAGACGTCTGTTTGACGAACCGTCAGCGGCGTTGTTGATCCCTTGGAGAAACGGTCCCTAGGAGTATACCCTATGAGAGTTAGGGGTACAGTTGAGATACGGCCAGGTTGGTTCGCACACAAAACCAACTGGGCCCCTAGGACGAAAAGGTTAATAACTCACAGACCGGGCATCCGATTGACGCGCCGACTGTTGCGTTGAGACCCCTCTGACGAGGCGGTTCTTTGAGATACTTCTTTGTGGGAATTTTTGATACTTGGAGCATCTATCAGTAGTTCATGGGGCACACCCATGGCGGGGAGCGCTTGGTTGTAGCGGCAGACCTGCGGTACTCAATAGAAGGAGTCCCACTGGAGACTATGAGGGGGAGCGCTTGGTTGTAGCGGCAGACCCATGGCGGGGAGCGCTTGGTTTTAGTGGCAGACCCGCGGTACTCAACAGAAGGAGTACCACAGGAGACTATGAGGGGGAGCGCTGGGTTGTAGCGGCAGACCCATGGCGGGGAGCGCTTGGTTGTAGCGGCAGACCCGCGGTACTCTACAGAAGGAGTACCACTGGACGCTATGAGGGGGAGCGCTTGGTTGTAGCAGCAGACCCACGACGGGGAGCGCTTGGTTTTAGCGGTAGACCCACAGTACTCAATGGAAGGAGTACCACTGGAGCCAATCAGGGGGAGCGCTTGGTTGTAGCGACAGACCCATTATGGGAAGCGCTTGGTTATAGCAGCAAGCCCAAAGTACTTGACAGGAGGTGTACCTCAGTAGTATTAGGTTAGTGAGCTTACCTCGGAGATGTGACAAGATCACTGTACACTCCAGAGACGGGGCTCTTCAGCAGTTACGGTTTCGATAATGAAAATCCTAGTTTGAGCTGAGTCTTTAATCTTTGTGTTTCCTCATGATTGAGATGGGTTACTTGATAACTTAGGTATATGTATGGGCATATACCTAAGTAGAGGTTATCTGTTGAGATCTTCTTTGTGGTTATCCTTATTGGTTTTAGTGATACCTTGAGGGTCTCGGGGTCCCTAATGAGTAGCTTATACTCACCCCTGTACGGGCTATGCCCGCACTACGTTGTGTTGGTTACAGACGACGGACAACGCTGATTGTGGTTGAGGCTTGCGGAGTAGGACGGTACCTGGAGGGGAACCACTGGGCAAGACGTACTCGGAGCGGTCGGCTAGAACCAAGGAGCAGTGGAGGCTATCTGTACCCACCCTTTAGGTGGGATTTCCAGTGGACAGCTCGGCGTTGCGGCTTTACTTTTCAGTTGCTGTTTTTCCCTTTCCAGTTGTACTTTACTTTCAGTTTGGGTTTGTATACTGGCCCACTTACTTTTCTGCACTTACTCTTGTACTAGTTTTTACTTAGTGTTTTACTTCCACTTGTACTATGTGGTGTTTTGTTTACTTTTATAAAGGCAATTCCTTCCCAGTTATCGGGATTTACGCCTTTGGTGCTAGTCGCCAGCCCCTGGCCTATGGAAAGTGGGCTTGGGGTAGTCACGACACGGGCCCCGAGGACGGGTCGTGACAAATTGTTACCAGAGGAGTTTGGTTCTACTAAAGAACTTGGGACTCTGATATTTTTTTTTTATGTGAAGCAATTGTGTTTAGTGTATTGGGTGTGGTTATCATTCTAGGGAGTCCAATGTTGGTGCGGTGGCCGGCGTATCCGTACACCAGGACCCTAACTTCTGATTTCTGACTTAATGCACGAAAACATTGATTGCATGTGTGTTTCAAGTTTTCTTTTTGATTACTTGTATCATCTCACCAGGTATACTGTTCTGATAGTGGAGCACTTTTTTCCATTCAGGATGGCCCCACAACGGCAGCCAGCTAGGGTTCCGAGAGTGGTGCGTGACGACAGCACGCCGAGCGACGAGGCCTCGGTGTAGGACACTTTGACAGTAGAGGCACCGACGGTACCTCTACCCGCCGAGCCACCGATGCTTCTAGCACCAGCCGCTTATGATGCACGTCGCCTTGGAGCTCTGCATGAGTTCCAGCGCTAGTGACCGCCCAGGTTCCGCAGGGAGACGGACCCCCAGGCAGCCGAGGACTGGCTGGAGGCAGTCGTATGAGTTTTCCGGTTAGTGAGGACACCAGCAGACCTCATGGTGATCCTCGCAGCGAGCCTCCTGCATGTGGCAACAAGAAGATGGTGGAGCTTGATGCTTCAGGTGCACGACGAGGAATCTCTCCTCTGGATGGACTTTGAGAGCCTTTTCCGCTCAGAGTTCATCCTGGCCACCCTCCGTGCGGTGCGCATCTAGGAGCTTTTACAGCTGCGGCAGGGCAGCATGTCAGTAGCCCAGTACGCGGAGAGTTTTACCGATCTCTCACTCTATTCCACGGACATGGTATGGGACCATTTCTTCAGGGCCCGAACCTTCAAGAAAGGGCTCAGGAGAGAGATCAGAGCTTCAGTTGTTTCTCACAGCATTCCGACATAGGTAGGGGTGTTGGAGCGAGCCCTCCTAGTTGAGAGTTTCCTTGCTGAGCAGACTTCAGTAGCAAGACCCACCACTAGCCAACATGCGGCAGAGTCTTCTGCTGCGGGTAGTAGACAGATAACGCAGGGGTCCGAGAGGACTAGACCTACAGGTGGTCGACAGCATGACTCAGGATCGGTTGTGCAAGGAACTCAGGGTGGAAAAAGACTTACCATGAGCAGGAAGTGTTACTCCTGCGGCGGGATTAGTCACATGGATCATGACTGTCCGACCCACCATACGGATGACCAGCAGGTGAACGAAGGACCCCCCAGGCAGAGGCAGAGGTTCGATCAGGGCGGGCCGCAAGGAGCAGGCGGCCATGGCAGGGGAGCTGGCCGTGAAGCTGGAGGTGGACGACGCTTCGGGGTGTTGCCACCACCACCACCAGGTGGTCCACCCCGACCGCAGGGGACATGAGGACATGGGAGAGCTCAGCATCAGGCAGCTGAGGCCTACGATCATGGAGCTCCGGGAGCAGATGGACAGGAGCGGGACTAGCTCCAGACCTGGAGACTTTTGTTCATGTTTCTTCTAGTTTTGTTTATGTATGTTTGTAGATACTATGTGTCTTTGTACTTGAGCTGCTGTAATAAAAGACACCTTTTCTTGTGGCATTTACCTTCCTGTCCTCTCTTGTTTTGTTACAAATAGGTTCGGTTTTAGATTGTTGACTTGACCCTCACATGAGAGATACCACTGGATGAGACCCAGTTACCACACACTGATGCCGACAGTGTGACTCAACCCTTGGAGGCAAGAGTAATGGTTGGATCTCTTGGTAGTAGCATCAAGGCCTTACGACGTCATCCTTGGTATGGGTTAGTATCATCCATGTCGGGATTGACTGTATTAGGCAAAGAAAGTGGTTTATCCATGGGATGAGACCAGATTTATCTTATCGGCAAAGAAGAAATCTTAACAGCTCTTGTGGGACCGGAGATGGTCCAGGCCATGATAGAGAAGGTCCAGGTCATCCAGGAGCGGATGAGGACAGCTCGGAGCCGGCAGAAGTCTTATGCTGATAGGAGGCAGAGGCCACTAGAGTTCGAGGATGGCGACCACGTCTTCTGGCATGTCTCACCTCGACGTGGATTACGGAGATTTGGCCGAGGCAGCAAGTCATCTCCACGCTTCATCGGACCATTCCTGGTCCTCAGCAGGATTGGCGAGGTGGCTTATCGTCTGGCTCTACCACCTCAGTTGCACCGGGTACACGACGTCTTCCACGTATCTCAGCTGAGGAGATACGTGCATGATCCTTCACACATCATCGACCATGAGGAGCTGGACGATGGCGATGGGGTGACTTTCATGGAGGTTCCAGTGGGGATCGAGGATCGATGGGGGTGGTCCTATGAGGGTGGTCGATTCCTCAGGTGCGCTTTCACTGGTAGTACATGAGTCTCCAGGTAAGCACATGGGAGAGGAAGGCTCAGATGCGTGCTCAATACCGCTTTAGTGACCCTAGTTTGTGTTGAAGATTTACGGGGACGCAAATCCCTGAGGTGGGAGTAATGTAAAGACCCAGAAATTTTGAGGAAATTTTTTTTTTCTTAATTTTTGTTGGAATTTTACAAGAACACAGTTTCTGACGGAACCTGATTCCAAGGCCCGGTGTGCCTGAAATCATTTCCGGAAGTTTGGCTCGGGTACGTTCAGTGAACGAACGAGCGGGGTTTTCTAACTTTTGAACCGGTGCTCAGAATCGAATTCCGAGGGCACCAATGGAATCGCAGCGCCGATATTTGCTTAGAAACTCCTTTTCTGTAGTTGTGTTTGCTCGGGTGTGGTTTTAATTTTGGGGCTTTAAGTTAAAAAATAAAATAATGTGGTACGACAAACTTTATTTTATTTCACTTAAAGCCGCTTTAAGCCACTTTAAGCTGATTAAGCTGAGTTGAAGCGGATAGGGTGGAACCCAAAATATCATACCCTCTTGGTAGGATATTTGTGAGGTGGGGCCCGCAAGAGCCCCACCGTTTCTTTTCCCCTAAGTAACGCACCCGCGAAAAACCTTTTTAAATAAAGTCAACCGATGCGTTTTCTAAATTCTTAACACCCCTAATTAATTGGGCGGTTAGTTCGGCAAATTAATTCTATGAATTAATTTGTTCGTTTCTTACTTTAATTTTTTTTCGTCTGATGGCATATTAATAAAATAAGACCCACACTTGTCTTCTTGTGGATTGTTCGTTGAGAGGATTTGACAGAACTGAAGATCTTCATCCTCCTTCGCGAAGAATGCGAAGAACGCCGGCCTCCGAAGAAGGGCGACGAAGAAAGCCAAACCCCCAGAGATCGACGACGTGACGCCGATGACTCTCCTCCCGCGACGTTCTTCTGCAGCGTTCCTTCTTCCGCGACAAATCTTTGAACATTCATTTGAGGTAGGAGTTTACGAATCTTTTAAATTCCTTTGTGGATTTTATACTTTACATGGATTTAATTCTTGTAAATTAAATCCGTGTGTTTTCTTTACCCCTCGGAGATCGTCGACGCGACGCCGTATACCGCAACGACGCGACGCCCTTCCGCGACGCGACGATCCTCTTCTTCCGAGATGATCAATTCCGCGAAGCATGCACTCTCGACGACTTTGTCGAGGTAGGGGTTTTGATTCTTAAAATATTTGTGATTTGTATTTTCCCGGTTTTTGAATGATTGATTGGGAGACTTTTAAAACCGCTAAAGAGGTGGGTGCAGACTAACGAACAAGTCCGAACCCACTGCCATTTTTTTCGTTCTTGGTGTGTGGAACGGAGGACAATGGCAAACGGGGCCGCAATGGCGATTTGAGAGCCTGGAAGTGAAGATCGGGTCCCGGGAGGACCACTGGCGAAGACGGCACGCAAAACGGACCACCGGAGAACGTCCGGTGGCCAGCGGAAGCTCCCGCCGGTGCGCCGTCGGAAAAACCCACCGCGGCTGAAGCCGCAGTGGTGAGACGGTTCCGCGGCTGCGCGGAACCGGGAGGTGGGATGCGGCTCAAGCCGCGTCCGGGAACTGCGGAGCGGCCCCCGCATGGGGGCCGCGGTTCCTTCGCTCGGCCGCTCGGCCGAGCCGAGCCGAGCCGACCTGCCAGGCCGGGTCACGCCCTGGCCGGGCCGGGTCGCGCCCAACCGGGTCGGACCCAGACCCGTTTCGGGCCGACCCAGGGGGGGTTGGGCGGGGTCGGTCTGGGCCCAGACCCCCCATTTTCGGACCGTTTTCAGTCATTTGCCCATATATTGGGCTGCGGACCTCCGATTGATGTGCCATCCATGGAAATGCGATCCTTGGATTGAGACGGTCATTTTGGTATATTACACTCAAGGTTTCGAAGAACTTTGGGTTCGGCCGGGTTGGTTCGTACACGAAACCAACCGGGCCCTCGGAGCGGAAACAAGTATATCTTGAGCATCAGACATCTGATTGACGTGTCATCGACTTTGTTGGGATCCTTTTGATGAGACGGAACTTTTGGCATACTCCGCCCGAGGTTTGGACGCATTTAGAGTACGACTGGGTTGGATTGTAACCGAAATCCAACCAGGCCCCTAGAGCGGAAAAGCTGATATCTTTCAAAATAGACGTCCGTTTGACGAACCGTCAGTGGCGTTGTTGATTCCTTGGAGAAACGGTCCCTAGGAGTATACCCTCTGAGAGTTCGGGGTATAGTTGAGATACAGCCGGGTTGGTTCGCACACGAAACCAACGGGGCCCCTGGGACGAAAAGGTTAATAACTCACAGACCGGGCGTCCGATTGATGCGCCGACTATTGCGTTGATACCCCTATGATGAGGCGGTCCATTGAGATACTTCTTTGTGGGACTTTGTGATACTTGGAGCATCGATCAGTAGCTCATGGGGCAGACCCATGGCGGGGAGCGCTTGGTTGTAGCGGCAGACCCGCAGTACTCAACAGAAGGAGTACCACTGGAGACTATGAGGGGGAGCGCTTGGTTGTATTGGGAGACCCATGGCGGGGAGCACCTGGTTGTAGTGGCAGACCCGCGGTACTCAACAGAAGGAGTACCACTGGAGACTATGAGGGGGAGCGCTAGGTTGTAGCGGCAGACCCATGGCGGGGAGCGCTTGGTTGTAGCGGCAGACCCTCGATACTCTACAGAAGGAGTACCACTGGAGGCTATGAGGGGGAGCGCTTGGTTGTAGCAGCAGACCCACGGCGGGGAGCGCTTGGTTGTAGCAGCAGACCCGCGGTACTCAATGGAAGGAGTACCACTGAGGCCAATCAGGGGGAGCATTTGGTTGTAGCGACAGACCCATTATGGGAAGCACTTGGTTATAGCAGCAAGCCCAAAGTACTCGACAGGAGGAGTACCTCAGCAGTCTTAGGTTAGTGAGCTTACCTCGGAGATGTGATAGGATCACTATACACTCCAGAGATGGGGCTCTTCAGCAGTTACGGTTTCGATAATAAAAATCCTGGTTTGAGCTGAGTCTTTAATCTTTGTGTTTCCTCATGATTGAGATGGGTTACTTGATAACTTAGGTATATGTATGGGCATATACCTAAGTAGAGGTTATCTGTTGAGATCTTATTTGTGGTTATCCTTGTTGGTTTTCGTGAGACATTGAGAGTCTCGGGGTCCCTACTGAGTAGCTTATACTCACCCCTACACGGGCTATGCCCGCACTACGTTGTGTTGGTTGCAGAAGACGGACAATGCTGATCGTGGTTGAGGCTTGCGGAGCAGGACGGTACCTAGAGGGGAACCACTAGGCAAGACGTACTCGGAGTGGTCGGCTGAACCCGAGGAGCAGTGGAGGCTATCTGTACCCACCCTTCAGGTGGGATTTCCAGTGCACATCTCGACGTTGCGGCTTTACTTTTCAGTTGTTGTTTTTCCCTTTCTAGTTGTAATTTACTTTCAGTTTGGGTTTGTATACTGGCCCACTTACTTTTCCGCACTTACTGTTGTACCAGGTCTTACTTAGTGTTTTACTTCCGCTTGTACTATGTGGTGTTTTGTTTACTTTTATAAAGGCAATGCCTTCCCAGTTATCGGGATTTATGCCTTTGGTGCTAGTCGCCAGCCCCTGGCCTATGGAAGGTGGGCTTGGGGTAGTCACGGCACGGGCCCCGAGGACGGGTCGTGACAAAAATTCATTGTACGGTGTGTTGATCATTACATTTCATGGTTTTTTCTTTATAAGTATTGGAATTTTCATAGTAAAAATTTATTATCTCCTCTAGTTCATCAAACTAGAGCATCCAGACTTCACCATATTTTTGATAATTCATATTCAACTTCTTAATATTCCAGTACAAATGATGATCTAGTTATACAAGTAAATTTTAAGGCTTATCATACACTAATCAGATGGGGGTGGTGTCGATGGGTGTTTTTTACGCAGTGTGGTACACCTATATTTCCTCATCTAACTGGAGGCTTCATCCCTTTCTATTTGTGTTCATGATATTTTCTAGATTTAATTTTTGATTTACCTATTTGATAATTCACCTTGCCTGCTTCTTTGAGGGTGGTAGGTAGTTCTTGTGTTATATCATATTTTTTTACTTTCCCAGTAGTTCTTCGAAGGAATTGTTGGTAAAATCTGTTCCCAGTCAATAATGACTATTCTAGGAAATTACATTCTTGAAAAAACATTTTTATTTAATAAATTCACGACCTCTTTTGTGATGTCATGAGTTGTAGCTCCAACTTCTAGCCATTTAGATACATAGTCAACACCAAAAATAATACAGAAATTTCCATATGAATTAGGGAATAGACCCATGAAATATATTCTCCATACATTGTAGAGTTCAAAATCCATGATCATGTTTTGGGGAATTTCATTTTTTTTCTCAATGGTACCAGTTTGTTGGCACTGATCACAGCTATGATAAAAATTTCTTACATCTTGGGGAAATTTGGTCCAACAGATTCCACTTTGTATTATTTTTTCTATTTTTCATTCTCTTCCATGACACCCCCCCAGTTAGTGATGTGTGACGTATTTATTACACACTTTAGATCTCTTCTTCTGGGATGCAGTGTAACATTAATCCATCATCACAATGCTTAAAAATTAAAATCTCATCCCATTATTAGTGTAAGGTCTCAACAAAAAATCTTATCCTTTGCTGGTAGGAGAGTTCTGGGTAAAGGGATCACATGGATATAAAGTTTACAATTTTGGAAAACCAAAGGCATTATTTTATGTTTAGTTTGAAGGGAGTTCCATCAGTGAAGTTGACCTCGATGTTCTGATTACCATATTTATTAATAAGGGGTAGTGGGAGTATGGATAGATGATTAAGGACACCATTCTCTATTCCATTAGTGCATTTGATGATAATGTCAAATTCTTACATTAGTAGGATCCACCATATCAATCATGGTTTGGATTCCTTTTTATTTGTTAAATATTTCATATTATCATTATTAGTGTACACAATCACCTTTGATAATACTAAGTAGGAGAAAAACTTTTCAAATGAAAATATTACTACTAGGAGTTCTTTTTCAGTGGTTGTGTAGATTACCTGAGCATCATTAAAGGTGAGAATGGAATATTAAATGGGAAAAAAATATGGCTGACCCTCTATCACCGACAATGAATTTTTTTTCATTGCACATTAACTTGAAGTCTTTGTCCTAGTCTGGTGGAATGATAATAGGAGCAGCCCCTAGGATTTTATTTAAAATGTTAAATAACCACCAACACTCTTAGGTGAACTCAAAAGGGTCTCCTTTACTTATTGGTTCATCATAGGGTGGGAAATTTTCATAAAATCATTCAAAAAATATTTCACAAAGAGATGGTAGCATCATACATTACCTAGAATTCTTCTTATTCCTTTAACAAATGAGGGATCAAGAATTTATTTTTCACCTTGATTTTTTCAGGATCAACATCCAACCCATCCTTGGATATTTTATATCAAATGAATATTCCTCCTTGAAGGATGATGTTTCATTTTTCCAGTTTAAAACTAAACATTTCTCTTCACAACATTGTAGGAATTCTTCAATATTTCATATAAATACATTGAAGGATCTTCCGTAAACTAAAAAACCATCCATAAAAGTTTCCAAGAATTCCTTCACTATATCATGGAACATATGTTTCATACACCTTTGAATGGTTTCTGGTGCATTATTCACGCCAAACGGAATACATCTGTAGGAGAAGGTATCGAATGGACATGTTAATGTTTTTTTTGGAGTAATAGTTTGGGTCAACTGCGGTCTGATTGTATCATAAATATCTTTCCAAGAAAATAAAAAATTCATGTGATTTGTGTATCTATTACATTTGATCCATGAAAGGCATGGGTAAATGATCCTTTCTAGTTTCTATATTTATGTTTATGTAGTTAATTCGTACTCTCCATCTAGTGAAGGTGGGACTCAAGATCAATTCATCTTTGTAATTATTTAAAATTGTGAGGCCATATTTATTTATTACTACTTGTAGTAGTCTCACCCACTCACTATCAGATATTGAAAAAGTTATTCCACCATCTAGAAGTTTTAGTACTTATTTCTTAACTACCTCCTTCATTGGTGGGGTGAGTTTCATCTAGGGCTAGGATTTTAGTTTTTCACTATCTTAAAATAAAATTCTATGAGTTCATAATGTGTGTATGGTCTCTTTTATGTCATACAGCTACTAGGAAATTGAATTTTTAAGTCATCATAGGAATTTGATCAAATTTTCATCTTTTGGTTGTGATAGTTCTAATTTAATGATGATAGGTAGTGTAATTGTAGTCACTAAAAATGAATACTTTAGTGTTATTGGGATAGGTTTTAGTTCCATCATTGGTGGATGAATGACCAATGGTATAAAAGGTGGGATCATGTCCCTTATAAGATGCTCTATATATTTTTTCCTAAAGGTCGTACTCCTCTCTTTCAGTAGGAGGAAATTCATCACTATCTTCCCCGATGGCTACATAGTCATTCTTCTCTTAAATGAAAAATATATCTTGATATTCAAAAGAATTATTTGTTTGTTTTTCATCTTTCACTAGGTCAAAAAAAACATTCTCCCCGCCTACTCTAAATATAAGTTTCCCTTGATTCACATCAATTTGTTCCTTCCTGTGGGATAGAAATGGTAAAACTAGGATAATGGAAATGTCTTCTTCTTGTTCTATATAAAAAATGTGTATGTTTGTTGGGAAAATGAATTTACCAATTTTTACTAAAATACCCTTGAGAATTCCTCAAGGATATTTAACTAATCAGTCAGCTAATCGTTGGTCCACTCTTATTATCTTGATTTCCTTGAGTCCCAGATTTTGAAATACACTCATTGGCATAAGGTTAATGTTGTCTCCTAAGTCATACAGGGGTTTTCCGATGTTGAATTCTCCTATGATGCATGGAATCGAGAATCACCCAAGATATCTCATTTTTTGGTGGAATTTTATACTAAAAAATAGTAGAGAACTATTCATTTAGGGAAATGACTCCCAGGTCAACCATACATCTCATATTGGAAAGAAATTCCTTGAGAAATTTTCCCTTTGCAGGCATTTGGTAAATAGATTCACCAAATGGGATTTCATTTTGAAATTGCTTGAATATATCCATGAATTCCTTATATTTTTTTGATCCTTCCTTGACTCATAATTTCATAAAATTGAAGAGGTGGTGAAATATAGATATGCACTTTGTGTTATTATAGTGTTAGAGATTTTTCAATAGGTGGTAATTCTAGAGGTTTTTCTTGATCAATTTGATTCACTATTTTATTGTCATCCTCTTCAATGACTGTTGTAGGTTTATTAGGTTATTTAAGGTTTTTCTCTTATCCTATGCATGGTTGCTGAAAATCTATCACTTCTCTACTCCTCATTTCCAAAACATTTTCCTCTACCTTTGGGTATATCTCATTATTACCAGGCAGTATACCCAGAAATCTATCTGAAAAGGTATTTGAAATTTGACCCATTTGATGATCGAGATTTTGGAGGGTAGCTCTTTGATTTTACATTTCGCTTTCTTGGGTGGTCATCCTCTAAAATTTCTTTTGAACAAAATATGTGAGTATATTTTCTAAATTTTATTGAATAGTTGCAGCTAGTTGTGGTGGTCTTTTTGGAGCTGATTGAAATTATTTTTGGCCTCTATGATAGAAACGTTATTGAAGAACGGTTGAGGTGGCCTAGGAATAGGATTCATTGGTGGATAGATAGGTCTTCCTTGGTTGCTAGGTGGTTCTTGACAACTTATCTACTCGGAGTACCCTTGATTGTTTTTTTTCATCTTTTGATATATCCTCTATTGAAAATATGGTTTTAGTCATTGCTATTGTTGATTTTGAAGAATATAATTAATGTAATTAAAATATTAGATTTTTTGTTCATATACTCCTTCCCTAGAGTATTTATATTAGTGCAGACCTACGCACATTTCATAGGATTAAATATGTATTACAAGAGCATGAGGGGGAGGTGGTGTATTAGGTGGCTAAAAGGATTCTAGCTTCTTAATCAGGGCCTCTACTTGTTTAGCTAGATGGGTGTTTTCTTCAATTCGGTGAATTCCACGTAGAGGTGGTCCACAATTTCTCTACCATATAATGTAATTGTGAGAGAACTCATCTAGTAGTGATCAGCCTACTTCTAGTGTTTTTATTATTAGTCAGCCATTAGTGGAGGCATCTATTATTATATGAGCAGAAGGTTGGAGACCTTGATAGAAGGTCTACAGTTTGAGCCACACATCAAGTCCATGGTGTGAGAATTTTATAGTAAGTTATTTAAATGGATCCTAGGACTCCCGGTTGATTCTACATCTATTTTGTTGATTTTTTGGATTCTATTTCAAATTTCCCAAGTACTTATACGTAGAAAATATTTATCCAATATTTTTATGGATAGTTCGTCACAAGTCAGGATTGACTGAGGAGCTCGATTTGTTTTCTCTAATCCTTGGCTCTATCACGCAAGTAGAATGGGAATAACCATAAAAGGATTTCATCATAGGATAATCCATGGTTCTGAAATGCATCATGGAATTATAGTAAGTTGTAAATGTGATCATGATGATCTTCACTCTGAAATATGTTCAACTACCCCATGTGTTGGATCATGTTGATGTGTCTAGTATTGATTTAAAATGTATGTGCCTCGACAGGAGGGTGCACAATACTAAGTGTGGAACCATTGATTGATGGAAAGTAGTAATTAATAATGGTGTGCTCAAGTTTCATGTTGGGTTGATATCCTTGAAGTTCCAGGGGTACATATTGCAAGTTGGGTGGGTTGGTACCTATATGATTTCTTTGTTCTTCCATACTAGAACGACGACATATAGAAAGGTACCTTTTGATTTTAGGTAAGAAGGTAAGTTATTATTGGGAATCAAGGCTCCTTCAATGAGTTAGGGGGCCCTGGCACATGGACTATGTCGAAAATAAGTATGAATTATTTGCATCCAAAATATAAAGGAATTAATTAAAAGAGAGAGAGGGATGAGTGAGGTAATCACTGGTTTATGCCTAAAGTTCATGTGTCTATGCACAGTAAAATTATTTCCCTAGAAATGAAGCCAAAATTTGATGTTCCCACACACATTGTTTAATTTGTGTAGGCTACATTCAAATTCGAGTTTATTTGTATCCCAAACTATACTTGGTATAATGACGTAGTATATTAATAGTGTGGGGTCAATACCATGAGGAAAGTTTGGAAGACAAGGAACTATAACTTTGAACCCTTAGTGTAGGATTCTACGTGAATTTTTTTGGGTTTAGAATTATATTAACGCAATTGATTTTTGTTTATAATTCAAAAAAAAGATTGGGATCAGGTTCAATTTCAGGGTTCAGGTAAAAAGGATATCTCAGTCTTAACTTTGAATAGTCCTAGGACTTCGGTTGTGAAGTGGTCTAAAGAGCACTAGTTGATCATGGTTAAACCAACTAGATCTTTCTAATATGAATATATTATGTGGTCTAGATATATATTAAAACCTTTATTTATTAGTCCTAGATTATATGGTGAAATTATCACAAGATAAATGTCATAGCCTACTTTACTCCAATCAGGTTAGGTTTTTTCATTTAAACTTTTCATGGTCAGGGTTTCTTACATGGATTAAATAATAAGTTGTTATGTAGACTGATTGTTATCCTTATGGATACCATGTTATGGTTTAAATATTTATTAAGTTCCGAACACTACAACTCTCAACCCTTACCCTAAACGGTTTAGCCTTTCAGGACGGTAATAATCAAGATTACATAAACAATTGAAGACATGCCTAAAAAATTGATAAAATGGTTGAAATATGATAGTTTGAAATTGAGGATTCAATAATGAAGAATATAATTATAATATTAAGAAATAATTCAACAAAAAATACTTTAAATAGTAAGAAAGTAAGATCTTAGGGTAATGACACTGTCAAATGGAAACAAAAATGGTAAACAAACATTGAAATTGAAAATGGAAATGAACGAAATTAAGAACATATGTAGAATAATAAAAACCACCTGGATTCAATAAAAATGGTAACAATAATTTTTTAGAGTTGATTTGGGATATAAAAGAAGGCAGAAAACAAGAGAGAATGAGATAAATTTGACAAGAACTAAGGAAATGCACAGATGTGTTCTCTCTGGAAAGTATATAGTAAGGAAATTACATGACGTGTAAACAACTCATACCATGTAACTCAATTCATAGTTTTCTCCATTTATTTTCAGTCTGGAATGATTCTTTACATGTATCTTTGCGATTTATAGTTTTTACTCATCTCATGATGTGTAATTGGAACTCAATAAATGCTTCTTCTCACAAATTTATCTTTAAGTGGGAAGTATCCTTTGAATTTTACACGACATGTATTGGAGATTCACATCATGTAATCTTTTCATGAATTGTAATTTATTCATGACTTGAATCATTATTTGTGACATGTTGTGAGTGATTCATACACATCGCGTAAGTGATTCATGATGCGTAATGTTTACTTTTGTCCAGTTTTCATAGTTTTCCTTTGGAGTTTTGGAAACCTATACTCTAAAATAATCAACACATACCTAGTAAATTATTGAATAAAACATGAATAATTATTAATCAAATAACTCCAAAATGAATATATAATTTCAGATTATCAGGTTTTTAGTGTAGAGTCCTAGGTGATGAATGGAAACATTTATTTTTAGGGGATCTGGAAATGAAAAATGGTTGTTTGGTGGCTATAAAAAGCCACTAGGTAACCGGTTGGGAGATATTGGGCACCCGATGTGTTTTTAAGATGAGGTCCCCCTAGGAAAGGACACCAGTTGAAAAAATATTATAACACCCTAGGTTTTATGACTCAATTAATTCCTTGAAATATTTATTTATCATTCAAAAAGTTTATTTATATTCTTTTGATATAATTTAACTTTATGTGAAAACAATTCATACAGTATATGTATCAAACTAGGAACATTTTATTTAATCATAATAGGGAATTATAACTAAATTACATGAACCATGTATTAAATACCATGGATTATTACATTCCATAGATGATTACATCTCTAAAAAGTGAATGAATTAAAATTGGATGTGAAATAGAGAAGAATAATATTTTAATAATTAGAAAATCCCCAGTATCATCTTCACCATTGAGAACCTTTGTTAGTGTACAAAACTATAATGATAAAAACATATGAAAATAGAAATCATGTTCTAAATTAAAAAATGGAAACCATATGAATGAGAAGTGTTCTTTGATAAGTCAGAATGGAATGAATTTAGAGGATGTAATGTGGGTAATATAGGTGTTTGTTACTATTATAAAAGTTCATATAACGGTTAGGTGTGATACCAGAAAACATGTTACCAGTTTAGAGTTACCAATATCTTTTTAATATACCAAAAGTTTTTTAGATGTCAAAAATATAAATTTTCATTATAAAAAAATTATTTTAAATAACATAAATTTTGTTAGTCTAATTAATTAATACTAATTCACTTAGAAAATTACCATTGATTATAAAAAAATCTTTTTATGAATTTTGTATTTTTGTTAAATTTATTACTTTTAAAGAATAATTTAAAATATTTATTGATAAAATATAAAGAATTAGTATTAAAATAAATTAATAATGCCTAAGAAATAATTAAGTAACTATAAGGAAAACTAGTTTAACAATTAAAGGAAAAAAGGAAATGTTTTATTTAAAAATTTTTTTTATATTATGTATTATATTTTTGTATTTTAAAGATAAATTAATCAAACATAAATTATTAAATTTATTGAAAATTAAATACTAGACATAAAAATAAATGATTAATCGATCATACTTTTATTATCAATTGGATAGAAATGAAGATAAAATTATTTAATGATAAAAAGATATTTTTTGGAAATTTATTTATGTGTAATGTATTTTTATCTTAATAAATTAAAATTTATTATAAATAAATAATGATTTTAGTGAAATATACTGATAATATACACAAAAAAATAAATTAAAATTCATCTAATTTTTTTAAATGAAAATTTATAAAATTAAATTCATTTTATGATTAAAAATTTATTTTTTCTGAAAAATGTTTTCCAAGTTATGTGTTTTTATATTAAAATTAATATCTATCAACTTTATAAATTGAATAAAATAATTTATGTTATATTTTTAATTATCATATGAAAATTAGGTAATAATTTCAATTTTTTTTATTCATAAAAATAAGTTACCAAGTTAAAAATTAAGCTATCGCGGTAAATGTAAAATGAGGTAAAAAAGGTTAACTAAATTTTAAAGACATAAAATATCAAAAAAAATTAATTGAGTGGAAGAGGGATATATAAACCAAAAAATACCCAATCTCTATTATTGTTCCAATTTTTATCCACATTAATTTTAAAATGATTTCTTTATATATTAAAAAATGAATATTTGCGAAAATTCCACACAAAACTCACCTATTAAAGGACCCCTTCTCAATACCATAAAAAAATATTCCAATTCAAAAGTCACATGAATAAATACCCATTTTTTCTCTCATAAATATTTCTTACACGTGTGTAGACTCTATTTTTAGAAATAAATCCAAAATACTTCATTCAAAAAGATCCCTTATTGAGAAGGAGGGAATTCATCACAAATTTACTACATTTTTCTTCACCATATTTTTCAATTACATTATCATATTCATTATTTATAAATATAATTATCCACTATAATTAAGTTATATTAAAATTACTATGATTATAATTAAATGATCTTACTATTATATAACTCTATACCCTTACTTTTTTATTAGTGTAACATGTTCTTATTTGGGTCTGTTCAACCGCCTAAAAGAACAATGGTATACTAACTTCATTGTTTCCAAAATTAATGAGTATCATGACATTAATAATACTAATATAAGACACTAATGATTCATTTATATTATGAATATGGTTCTAGAAGTTTGGAACAAAAATGAATGATTAAAGTAACTTTTTTTTATCGGTGAATTACATGAAACTTAAATGTTACAGATTATTTTCTCACAAACCATACCCATATATCCCATAAAGTTGACATGGGACTGAATATATCATTATACAATATTTATTATACTAAATTTACTAATCTAAGAATAATGAACATGGTATTAAATAATTAGGATTCACATCTCCATTGTGATACGTGTACGAAACAATCAAAATTATTAACGTACAATGGTGAAAATAGATAATAAATAACTAATATATGGGTATTAAATAACTATAATTAAAGTGTAGAAAAGGTAAGTAATATGAATACAATTATTAAATAAGTTAATAATATGGTTATTTTCATTATGTAAGAGGTTAAAGTGAATTTTTGGAAATTGTGAGTAAATGTAAGAGTTTTATCATCTCAATTTTCCCCTTTAAGATATATTCTGTATTTACAGCATTATTTCCTTTTGTGGTGTATATAATTCAAAATAAATTTCATATTACATATTTTTCATGTAATTAATGGGATTTTAAAATCCATATAATGTTATTTTTATCAAGTTATTTTGCTTCAAATTTTACCAAATCCAGAAGTAATTCTTTCCAATATCAATTTCAAATAAAGATTTTGTATGTATGAAATCCTATGTGGGGAAAATGTTTTTTATTTATATATTAAATGAAATATATTATCGTATCTTCTTTTTAATTATGGGTTTTAAATGAATTGTTTTTATTTCACCACTCTTTGGTTCACAGTTCAATAGAAAGGATGATTATAATTAGATTTGAGCGTATCATTTCCTTTTGGTCGGGAATATTTTTCTGCCAGGTCCTTGTTCTTTATATCTTTTAAGAATTCCCTTATCTAAGATTATATGATTTTTTGAGGTCATTTTCAATTAAATTTTACTTTATTTAATTTTTTTGAAGTTAATATTTTTAAACATATTATGTATGAATTGTTTTCGATTGATTTTACTTTCATTACAAAAGTGTGAAAATAGTCTTTCTTTTTAATACATTCCGCATGAATGCATTTTTCCATTATAATATTTTTTTCTTAATAAAATTTTCTACCCAATTTTTCATGGATTTAAAAAAAATAAAGATTTTTCTTTTTTTTTATAAAATTTTTCCTTTTTAAAATAAATTTTATCAAAAGTAACGAATTTCTCTACTTTTTTTTTTCAGAGAAATTTTTTAATGCTATCATTAGTAGTTTTCATATATGTCAATATCATTTAATGTTTCTTATTATTCCTTTGGTATATTATAAAATGATTCTATCCACATTCTTTATTTTTATGGATTATAATAATGTGTTATGGAAGTTTTCATGAAACCCATTTCTTTCCCATATGTTGATGAAGCTATGATGGAATTATGAATTTGTTCATGTTCTTATGGAATATATATATTTATATATAATTCTCCATTATGTAATATATGTGATTTATATAACCTTTAATTCCCTGGTTAAATATATATATATCATGAGATAATGATTTATCATTGAACTTATTGATATGTTCACAATGGTAAGTGTTCACCTTGTTGATATGTTCACAATGTTAAGCTTTCACCTTATTGATATATTCACAATGTTAATTTTGGACCTTATTAATATGTTCCCAATTTTATGTGTGGAATGTATAAATATGTACACAATTTTATGTGATGGTATTATTAATATGTTCTCAATATTAAGTGTGGAAATTAATAATATATTAATATTTTTATGTGTTACATATGATTTTAATTGTACTACATGCCTATGTTATTCCCCATGGATCATGTTTATTTCCCCATGTTACTACATATTTATACAATGATATATGTGTTATGATTCCATGATTTCCCTTTTTGGAACTATATTCACATTCCATGATCTTTTTAATATGATATTTCTCATATTCTCATGTTCTTGGATCATGATTATGGACTCATGTTGTCACACATCTATTACTCATACCATGTGTAATGATGATATCCTTATGCCATGATTCATGATCTATGATCTATGTTTTATTAGGTATTTTTTCCTTATATTATTTCAATATACCTTGATTATGTTCTCATACAAACATTTTTAACTCATGATTATATATGATATTTGATTAATATATATTATGTTTACCCTTATTGAGCATTTCAGATCACCCTTATCTTATGATTCCATTACCCAAAAAATAAAGAGGATTATTATATATGATATCCCTAAAAGGATAGTATGTGTAAAGAATCTATAGTGACCCTAACCATAGAAATCTAAGAGTCAGTGTAAACTTTATTGCATTGTCATAAGATGCAAGGAATCACACCATAATGAACCAAATAGTTTAGTAGTATTTCTAAGATAGATACATACGTGATTCCCATATTACATTTGGAAACCTAAATTACAACATTTTTTTACTGATTTCATTATTAACTCTAGTAAATCCTTTAAAATCATTAATATTACACTTCCTAGATCTCTGGTAAATAAAACAAGATAAGGGTGATCTCAAATTCTCAGTAAGAGTTATGTATAGTAGAAGCTATCATGAATCAATAAGCATAATCAACATGAAAAGGTAAATAACTTAACACACATTCAATTCAAATAACTTGAATATCATGATAAGATAATTCATAATCCATATATAAAGGTAAATATATTAACACACATTATATTTAATAAATAACATTACTATCATAATAATATAATTCATAATCAATATATCAATGTAAATAACTAGAAAAACATTCCATTTAATCAATTAACTGAGGATGAAATTCATCCATATATAATATCATTGTGAAAATATCATGGATAATAATAAATAAATTCTCAATGAATGAAATTCTTAATTATTGAACGTCATGATCTTAGGCTTCATGATACCTATACCATTAAGTAATTTCCTCAAAACACTTTAAAACTATTAGGTAGGTATACACCAAAAAACCCATTTTACTAAGGAAATATAAATGATTCATATTATAGGGATACAAATTCATCAAGGGGATATCTATAACAGGTCATCACTCAAGTATTCATATCAAAATAATTCCTCACATATTGGATAATAGATTTATGTCATTAATAATGTGCCTTACCATCAAATATTAGTATTAAGTAAAGAATATGGATGTATGAATATTTCCCTATATAAACAAATAACTTTCAATGTAGAAAATAATATATAGAATTCTTTAAAAAATAAAAATATCCATGAAAAATAATATAGATAATTAGGGGAATTTTAATGTTTAATGATCACTGGTAAATAAATATTTCAAGGGAAAGTTAATGACTATGAAAATGAATCGAGAAAGTGAGTGTTAAAACTTTCCTTAGACAAAATGATCATAAAACATCCATAAAAATAATAGGGAAAGTGTCAATACAATATATATCCATTTACATAATAATGAAGGTTTTCTTGTTGATTAATATAAATACAATAAAATTATCTTTAAAAAAAATTCTTGACGAAACTATCCTTTTCATCTTGGAAATCAATTTTTTTAAAAAAGTTCAAAAAAAAATTCTAAAGTTATTTTATTTTAAAATAATATTTGAAACTTATATATTATGAATTAAAAAATTTATTTTTCATTATGGAAATAAATTATATACATATCTAGTATGTTAAAAAAATATTTCTTTCACATTTTCAGTAAAATTCAAACATTCCTTATTTTGAAAACAAATGAAGATTAATTTCAAAAAAAAAACTTTAAAATTGGTAAAAATTACATTAATAAATTATTTTTAAAAGTTTAAAAACATTTTTGAAAAATATTTTAGACAACATGGTTTTGAATGAAAATATATTTCCTACCAAAAAGTGAAATGAAGTCATATTTTCTTAAATATATCTTCTGAATTATTTTAAGTATCAAAGAGTAGAAAATTGGTACTATTACATAAAAAATTAATCAATAAAAAAAGATAAGAAAATTAAATGGTTTTATTATCAAATGATCAAATAATTTTATTCAATGTAAATTTAATCATAAACAATCTCGATTAAAATGAGATTGTAAAATAAACTCTTATGAAGATCATAACATTGAAGTGAGAATTAACCAATTAATCAATTATTTATGTCAAAATGTAATTCATAATAAAATAAGTGGATATATATATATATATATATATTCAGATTTATATACACACATAATCATAAAATATCAAAGGTAATGAAAAAGTAATATAACCCAATGAAAAGGAATTGACTTATTAAATTCTTTACTACTTGGTAATTTTCAATTCAAATAAACATGGATGATATAATTCAAATTGAAACATAAAATAAAATTAATTTTTAATTAATTATTATATTACATTTAAAAGGGTCTATATATACACCATATAAAGTAAATTAGGTTCATAACATTATAATATGCCTCAATGAAGGTAAATTGAGACGAAGTCCCTTGCCTCACACTACCTTTTGGTTTTACATGATTTAACCTCTTGTATAGTGGTTTTAGACATTTTATTACTATATAATATAAGCATATTAATATTTATAATATCATATATGATCCTTTTATAACATCTTATCACCCTTTGGTTAATAATTATTCATTATTTTCATTGATTTGGATGTCATTCCCATGTTTTCCATTGCTTGTTTAGTAATTAATGATTTGGTTCTTGCACATGTTATATAGATAAATATTTTACAAAATAATAATCATGAAAAAAATCATATTTATATTTCAATTATACTTTTAATATAAATAATGAAATGTGTTTTTGAAAAATTAAGTACGTTACGATCTTGAAGATGGTAGGTCGTAAGTACGAACGAGTGACGTTTCCATTTTTCAATGATCATTGAAAAAATTAGGTAACTAATATTTTATCTTTACCAAATGATCATAATATGATATTATTTATTTAATTATAATTATAATTATCATTCATGTGGTGTGGTGATAAAAAGAGGGATTCACGTCGCTTTGTAAAGGCAGTATTCCACACATACACGAACGTTGTTATCATCATTTAGTGAGTGAAAAGATAGGAAGTAAAATGATATATTATATTTTAAGAATTATAAACATGTCATTGATATAAAAACTCTTTCATTTATATCATATATATCATTAACTTTATCTTTATTACCTTCCATGTGAAGCGTTAGTGATAACTGAATCACATCGCTTCGCGGAGCAGTGGTCTTCTCAACACTTGAGTGACATTATAGTATCCCCTATAAATTTGAAAGTAATATATATATATATATATGATATAATGAATCCATAGGTACTTTTATTTTATAAATATCATATATATATATACTTTTTATCCATCATCATACCCAACCGTGAGAGGTGTTGATGGAAAACATGTCACATCGATTCGTGGTGCGGTAGTCCTCCTTACACATGTGCGACATTATGGTTTCCCATTTGAGGAAATAGGAGATGGATATTAGTCATTAAATTAACATAATAACATATAATTATATATTATATAATTTTGTTTTTATATAATCATAACTTAATAATATTTTAAGTAGGTGGAAGAAGAAATAAAATAAAAACTCCTAGTTAAGAATTATACTTCTTCTCATACCACCTCTTTAAGATTATACCAAAACGATTCCAAAAATTGATTTTTGAACAAAAAATGGATAATAGGATGATTTTATAGATGTTTTGTAGTTATTTGGGTATTTTTTTGGATGAGCTAAATTTTTTTAAGGTATTAATAAGAGAGGAGCAGTGATTTACCTTTTATAAGTGAGGTGAGTGGCACACTTATAATTTTTGAAAATAAAATGGTGTACCCATGTTTTTCACTTTTAAAAAGGGTTAAAAATCGATTATTAAAGATAATTAGACATTATAATGTATAAATATGTTCATATAATATATTTTATACATGTTTTTAGGTAATTTTTACTATTATATATTTAGTTTACCCACCCCCCTAGTAATTGTATTTTAACCTTAGTTGTGTTAAATAATATTTTTTGTTTTTATTATTAATAATAGTGGGAAAAAATTAAAATTATTAAATAATAAAAATTACTCTGATTATAAATATGTAATAAATTTTTTCAAATTTAATTTACTTAATTAGAAATTTTTAATTTAAAATTAATCCCATATACGCAACAAGAAAGCAGGTTTTCAATTAAAAAATGTTCAAAAGTTTATAATGTTTTTATATCAATATTAAATATTAATATTATTAGAAGTACCTAAAATGGTTTAATATATATATAATTTAACTAATTTTACTTTAAACATAAGTTAAAATATAATTTAACATTATAAAATATTAAAATTAAAAGGAAGTTTTCAATTAAATTTCATTATTTTTTACTATTCATCAAAAAAATGAACCCTTTTAGAAAAATCACAAAATTTCAACCTAATATAAATTTTTATGTTTTTATTTAAAATATTAATTCCATTTTGTCAAATATATTTTCTAAATTTTTTTAAAAAAATTTTAAATTATGTGCACAAAATGTGGCTAAACCGTCTTTTAGAAACATTACAGTTTTTCAAGAAATATTTATTTTTATTTTAAATGATTATTATTTTATTTATAATAAATAGTTAACCATAATTATCATAATTTAGTTATTACTATTAATTTCCTCCAACTTAATAGGTATGTTATAATGGTATACTATATTATGGATCATTTCAACACTAGGTTGTGTATTCCTCAAGCTATGAAAGAGATTAAATTTAAAAGAAATATATTTTTTTGGTTTTTTAAGATTTTTGTTACATGTCACATAAGTTATCAAAAACAATGTTATTATTTTAAAATATTATGGTGTCACATTTTCCCCACCTTAAATAATTTTTTTCCTCTCAATTTAAACTTGATCTCAGTAATCAAGGGTCCGACATTTGGAAATACCATTATTGAAAAACATACATAGTAAAAGGGTTAATAAAATATCATCTTAATAATAGTGAAAGGTAATTAAAAAAGATCACATGTAAAAACACATAACTAGGTTTCTAATTAGGTGGACATTAGAGGAAATTTAATATATAGACATGGAAGAAAAGAATAAATAATTATAGAGAATGATAGATGCCTTTGGTCAAAATAATGTGAATGGTCAATGGAAAGTTAAGGACCTAAAAACAATAAATCAGTGACCATTTAAAAGAAAATATAATTCATCATATATTAATTTAATAGGATAAAATATTTATTTCAAGATCAATTTTCTAATGTTTTGGAATTCTTTTACTGTATAATAATATAAATAAATATGCTTACTTGATAAGTTTCTATTTAATAAGATGAATTTCATTCTGTGGTTATGATTCAATAAATTTATAATTAATTAGTTACTCCAAGATATGAATATCCAAAAATTAATTTTTTATAACTAAAGAACTAAAATTCACTTTTAATAGACCATAAGATCTTTAAATAGATGAAAAGTCTTTCATTATGTCTCTAACTATTTTTAAAATATAATATACTTAGCATAAGTTATCCAATATGGTACATTAATCTCAAAACCTCAACCCTTGAAACACTTGTTCAACATTAATATTTATCCATAATATCTTTTTATTAAGAAGAATGACATATTAACAAGAAAATCGTGTAGGCCAGTGGTAGATGTTAAACCCTTGTCATCCTTCGTTAATGGTTTCAAGCCCCCATAGACTTGCTAGACACGATGGGGTTTCACCCGATATGTGGGTCTTCATTTTTCTAAAACCATATTAATATAATTTTTGCAACATTAAAAAAATATTAGTGACCCATAATTTCTTCAATATCAAATATAAGATAAACCATAAAGGTTACCAATACCTTTAAACATGTACCTACAAATATTAAGGGCATTCATTCTTAAATAAATGTTTCACTAGAACATATACTAAACCAATGGGTTGCATTCACATAAATGTTTTCTAAAAATATACATAATCATGTTATATTCTTACCACACAAATTTTTAAAATGGGTGTTTAAGTCATTGAACTTATGATCAACCTTAAACTCATAAACCCATGATGTTATCCATAACTCTTAAGTTAATAAAGACGTATATTCTTCTAAAATTTAACACAATCCTTATATGTCTCATAATTATTATCACTAAAATACCATTGGTAAAAAATTACTTTTGAAATTTAATTATTATACCCTAACACATAAATACATAATCTGTTTTATTTCAACATAAGTTTTTCCTTGGTCTAGGGTTTAACCTTTTGAAGAGGAAACTGACTCAGATAATTACCAGGTTCCCCACTTTGAAGAAAATAAACTATAAATGGATCCATAGGATGGGATTTATTTCCTTCCATCATAATATTCATTTTTCCTTTGAAATTTTTCCTTTATGCCATTCCTTTCTACAAATAAATTATTTTCTTATTATATTAAGACACTTTCCTGTGTGTATCCTTCCAAATTTCTGATATGAATGAAATTGATCCTTATTTTCTCCATAGACTCCGCCACTTGAGCTCTTAAAAAACTCCATCCTTCTTTTCTTTAGTGAGTGTAGGAGTTGGTTAAGGTATAGGTTGTTAATAATATCATGGGATAAATAATTAGGAATAATCACAATACCTTCCACTATAGTCATAATAAAATTCGTTTCCTCATAATCACAACCTTTTCCTTCATATTCAATGTTAACATGATTCCTTATGGTTCCATCCAATTTCAAAAACAAAAAATAAAATGGTGAGAAACAATAACCATGGTGGGAAAATCATAGAATAATTTATAGTATATCCAAATCATGACACATTATTTTCAATATAAAAAACCTTAAGTTTAGCCTATGTCATTTATTACAATTTTCTATTAAAATCCTTCATAATGGTTTGTAAAAGAAATGGGAATTATCCTATGTATATCCCATTATAGTGTCAAACTAGGTGTGTATTTAGGCCCGTTTTCATGCACTAGGTAACAATCGAGTCAAGTCCAATGCTACATTTCCAATTTATTACCCCCAGCTACATTTTTTTAGAACCATGTCCACTTTTAGTCTTTATAAAGGGGTGTATTTTAAGGAAAGACAATATAATATATACCTTAAAAAACTTTAGGATGTTCTTCTATACTTATCCTCAAATTCTATCATAGTTTATGATCCCTAATATATGTTTTCCTAAATATATTTCTCATGGTTTCTACTAAACTTCCATTGATTCCCACTGTAGTGACCCCAACCTTAGAAATTATGGATCTAATTTCTACTTTATTACATTGCAATAAGATACAAGTAATCACATCCTAATGGACAGAATAGATCAGCAGTCTTATTAAACTAGATACATACATGATTCCCATATTACATATGGAATCCCAAATTGTAACATAATTTTTTTTCAATAATTTCATAGTTCCCTGTAGTATACCTTTTTATATCATTCATAGTAAACATCCTAGATTTCTGGTAAAGGAAACAAAATAATTATGATCTCAAGTACTCAGTAATGGTTATGTATAATAGAAGATATTATGAATCAATAATCATAATCAACATGGAATGTTAAAAAATTGAACACGAATTCCATTTAAATAACATATATCTCATGATAAGATAAATCATAATCAATATGGATAGTCAAATAACTGAAAACAATTTCTATTTAATCAATAACTTGACTATTATAATTAGATAAGGCAAGATTAATATTGAAAGGTAAATAACTAAAAATACATTCCATTTAAAAAATAAACTGAGAATTAAATGAATCCATAGATAATATCATTGTGAAAATATTAAAAAATAATAATAACTCAATTATCAATGAAGGAAAATTCTTAATTATTAGAGGTCATGATCTCATACATCATGATACCTCAACCTCAAGATCTTTCCTCAAGACAGTTTAAAACTGATGGGTAAGTAAACAATAGAAACCGATTTAACTATGGTTAGCCAACTGATATGTCTCATGAGACTATTGATTCATTGAGGGACAATCTATAACCGGGCCCCACTAATTTTTTTAGGACCAAATCATTCCTTATATATCAAATAATAGATTTAGTTCATGAAAAATGTGTATTATCAACAAATATCTATATTGAGTAAAGAATACAGATTTATCAATATTTCTTTTGATAAACAAATAAATTTCAATTTATAACACCATATTTATAAGTGATATATGGTTTTGGAAATAAACTTATCCATGATAAATAATATGGATAATTAATGTAAATATAATGTTCAATGATCACAGGTAAGTGAATATTTCATGGAAAAGTCAATGAATACGAAAATTAATCAAGAAAGTGAATATAAATACTTTATTTGGTCAAAAAGATCAAAAAACATCCATATATAGTATTAATCCAACATATATCCATTAGAGGAAGAATAAAAGTTTATTTTCATGGATGAAAAGAAATACAATAATTTTTTTTTAAAAATTCTTGAGGGAAACTTCATTTTCGTTCTGAAAATCAGTCTTTAAAAATAGAAGTTCAAAAAAAATTTGAAAATAATTTTATTAAAAAAAAAATATTTCAAAATTAAAATGGAATCATTAAAAATGATTTTTCACAACTATAGGAATTCCACGCATGTCAAGCATGTTAAAATAAATATTCCTTTCACATTTTCAATAAAATCAAAATGCGAATTGTTTTGAAAATAACAATAATATTCCTTTTAACGAATTTTAAAAATAATAATATCGAAAAAAAATTCTTTAATAAATCATTTTTAAATTTTTAAAAGAATTTTAGATAATATTTTTAGAAAACATGGTTTTGGAAGAAAATAGATTTCCGATCGAAGAGACAAATGAAGCCATGTTTTATTAAAAACACTTTACTAATTATTTTAAGTACCAAAGAGTGTAAAATTGGTACTATTACATGAAAAAATCTTTAATAACTATAGGATAATAAAATTAAATGGTTATATTATTTAATTATCAATTAATTTCCTTCGATTTAAATTCAAGTGAAAATAATCTCAATTAGAATGAGATTGTGAAATAAATCCTCACAAAGATCATAATGATGAAGTGAGAATTAACCAACGAATTGATTATGTGGGAAAAATCTGAATCTAAAAAAAATAGGTTAAAAAACATAATATTCACAATTAAATATATACATAATCATATAATATAAAAGAAAATGATGAAGTAAAATAACCCAATGAGAAGGAATTGAGTTATTAATTTATTAACAAATTGGTGATTTTGAATTCAAATACCCATGGATGAAATAATTAAAATTTAAAATTAAAGTAACATTAAATTTTAATAAATAATTATATTACATATCAAAGGTGAATTATAAACACAATATAAAGTAAATTATGTGTATAACATTATAATATGCCTCAATGAGGGAAAATTGAGATGAAGTACCTTAACTCACGCATCCTTTTGGTTGAACATTGTTTTTTTCTATATAGTTGTTTTAAACATTTTATTAACTTATATTATAACCATATTAATTTTTATAATATCATATATGATCCTTTTATAACATCTTATCACCCATTCGTTAAGAATCATTCATTATTTTCATTGTTTCGGGTGTTAATTGTTGTGTTTTCTCATGCATGTTTTTTCATGAAAGATCTTGTTTATAAAAATATTACATAGTCCCATCATATACGTAATAATGATAATTACATAATTTTCATATTTATATATCAATTATAATTTTAATACCAATCATGAAATATTGTTTTGAGAAATGAAGTACATTATGATCATGGATATGGTAGGTCCTAAATACGCATGAGTAACATTTCCATTTTCTAGTGATCATTATAAAAAATAGGTAAGTAATATTTTATCATTAAAAAAATATCATAATATAATATTATTAATTTAAATATACTTATACATATCAATAATGTTGTTTGGTGATAAAAATAGAGAGTAAAATCGCTTTGTGAAGGCTGTAGTCCACACATACATGAATGTTGTTATCATCTTTTAGTGAGTGAAAAGGTAAGAAATAAAATGATATATTATATTTTTATAAAGATAAATATGTAATTAATTACATTATTATGTCATTTATATCAAATATATTCATTAAATTCATTCTTATTACCTTCCATTTAAAGTGTTAGTGAAAAATGAATCATATCGCTTCATGGGGTGGTAGTTTGTTGTACAGATGAGAAATATTATCATTTTTCTAATGGAATAGAAAGTAAAAAAAATGTATTAATGATTTAATAAATAATTAGGTATGATTATCTTACAAATATCATATATATACTTTATACCCATCATCATTCCCAACCTTGATAGGTGTTGATGGAAAATGTGTCGCATCAGTTCATGAGGCGGTAGTCTCTCGCACACACAAGAGACATGATTGTTTCCCATTTTAGAGATGTGGAGATGTGTATAGATAATTATATTAACCTAAAAAATCTTAATATATTTTTGAAACTATTTTTATTATATAATAATAAATGAATAAGATTTTATGGTTGTGGAAAAAGAAATAAAATTAAAATACATAGTTCAGAATTTTACCTCTTCTTGGATGAACTCCTTAGAATTATACCTAAAGTATTTCAATAATGTATTTTTGACTAAAAAAGGAATCCAAGATGAGTTTATCAAAATTTTTAAGTGATTCTGTTATGAATTTTCCTAACCAAAATGGTATTATGTTGTGAATAAGTGAGTAGAGGGGTGTCCTTTTAGATGTGAGGTGACTGATACACTTGAAATTTTTGAAAATAAAAATGTGTACGAAACTTTTGCAAATGAAAAAAGTGTAAAAATTGAACATTCTAAATAATTAGACATTATAATACCTAAATATGTCCATAAAATTTATTTTATCAAATTTTTTAGATCTTTTTAATCGTTATATTCTTGTTTTAACCCCCAGTAAACTCATTTTTACCTGAACCATGGTATATAATTTTTACTATTTTTACTATTCATTATGGTAAAAATTTAATTTCAGATTATTATTTAATATAACTTATAATAATTCCAAATATCTAATCCAATTTTACAAATTCCATTCAAATATGTGGAAATTTTTTAATTTAAAATTAATCCTGCAGATGCGGCTAGAAAACAGGTTTTCAATGAGAAAAATTACAAAAGATTACAAAGTTTTTATATCAAAATTCATTATGAAAAATATTCCAATAACCTACATTATATTAATATAAATATAATTTATATAATATTACTTTATAAAAACAATTTAAAAGATAATTTTAATTTATAAATTATTTAAACAAAAATGCAGTTTTCAATTAAAATGCATTATTTTCACTATTTATCAAAAAAATGAACAATTCTAGAAAAATCAAAAAAAATCACCCTATGATAATTTTGATATTATGATTTAAAAAAATAAATTTAATTTTTTCAAATAAATTTTCTATGTTTGGTAAAAATTAATTTTAAATTATGAGCGCAAAATGCGACTAGACCATCTTTCAGAAAAAATAAATAGTTTTTCAAAAAAATATATCCTTTTATATTAAATGATTGTTATTTTATTTATAATAAATTGATTACAATAATTTTAATAATTTATTTATTATTATTCATACCCTCTAATTTATTGGTTAGTTTATAATTGTATAATATATTATAGTTCATTTCAACAAGGGGTTGTGTGTACCATAACTTATCAAGTAGATTAAATTTAAAGAAATATATTTTTTGGGTTGATTAATCTTGGTGTTGTGTGTCATTTATTCCATTTAAAACAATTTTATTCTTTTAAAATATTAGGGTGTTAAATAATATTATTCGAAGTTATGAATAATTTTTAAAAAATAAAAAAAAATCATATAGTTAATCTCTAAAGTCACTAAACCTTTGCGTTTTGGGATTGTGTGTGAATTTTTGAGATGTAATGTCTTATGATGTAAAATATATGTGTGTTAGTCTAATTTCATATACCTTGGCTTCAATTAATATATGTAAATTTTTATTTTTGAACCAGATCGGGGAGTACTGGTCAGGGGTTCCTTGGTTGGTATCAGAGTATGGTTTAGTTATTTCTTGGGGATGGTGTTAAGATGTATTGGATAACAAAACTTAAATAAAACTATATTTAACTAAAAGTATCATAGTCTTAAATAAAGTTTTCATAATTTATAATAGATAATGATTTATTTCCATTATCATATGATATTTACTTTGGTTATTATTTCATGAGACACACACCACCCTTTTTTAGTCTATGGATGGAACTAGGATGGATTGAGTTAATAAAGGGTAAGATCGACAATGAATTATTGTCCCAATGAGAAAACAAATGGGGTGGTAAATGTGGTGAAACTCTCATGTAAATTATATCTCAAGCATTGAACAATAACAAAAACCATATTGAGTTATTGAACACACCAAAGAAGGAGAAACATGTTTTTTAATATTTAATGCATCTACATCCACAATCCTTTAATGGATCTTGCAATACACAAATTATAGATAAATATAACACTAAAACATAGAAGATATTTTACATTCTATATTACTCATATCATAAAAGGTTATAATAATTTTTTGTTATTTAAGAGGTGTAATATTCTAATGGTAGACCCTAATAAAGAACATGGGGAAAGAGGAAGAAATTTATTCCATGAAATAGGCTGAGTTTAAGGAGGTATTTTTCAATAAATATTTTCCCCAAACTCTTTTCACTAATATGGAGAAATAATTATTTGAGTTAAAGAGAAAATCGAATGAATCAATTGGTTTATATGAAGTAAACTTTATAATACTCTTAAGTTACTCTTATTGTTTTATTATTAACCCTGAAAGCAAGATCACTTGTTTCTTTAGTGGGAAAAAACTAATTCTTCAAAAGGAATTATCCATAACAGACTATAGTTATTATGAATAAATTGTTTTATGTGCACTTAAATTGGAAATAGAAATTGGAGACCCTCATTATGATCATGTATCTAGTGATAAGAAAATGAAAATGGAGTTTCATGGAAACTTGGATGATAAGTCACATTGAGGAAAAAAATTAATTTTTTGGAATTCTAAATTTTTTGAAAGAAGAATAGAGAAAATTTTCTTTGTATAATAAAATGCTTCAATTGTTGAGAGAACGAAATCAAGCCTAAGAATTCTGAAGGGATATAAATAATTAAAATAATGATGAACCTAATACACCACCCACACACTAATTATTCAATTGTAAGTATTATATAAATTATTCCAACAAGTTAAAAAACCTAGGGTTACTGATGGTAATCAATATTAATAACCTTCTTATCCAAGGGAAAAATAAAAGGCATATGCAATCAAAATATCTAAATTGGGTCATGAAAAATAAATTGTATAAGCTACACTCATAATCCCCTCAAGAACTATAAATATCTTATTTGATCCTGATTCTAACCACTCCTTTATATATGTAATGTTAAATAAGAGACTCAAATTTTAAAATCCCATGTTCTATATAGGTGTATATTTTTTAAAAACTTTTTGAGTTTCCCAATTATTGGAGGGGTCAGCTTTTCTGATGGAATTTAGATTCAAATTCCAAGGCTGTGAACCCCTCAAAATATCTATTTTGAGATTTATTTTGAGATAATTTTGTTTTTTGTGAGGTCTTTAAAGTCTTTAATATGAGTTCTATGTGGTTTTATTATACATTAAAGGGGTTTCAATTCCACCGGATAACTATCCAAAGGCCACTGACTAGCTGATGGAATTCATATAGGTAGAGGGTGTTGGATGGGCTCATCAGGTAGTCGATGAGTCCAGAATCATCCACCTGATTAGATACTAATTCCATTCATTAAAATAAGGGAAATTGTTATTTAACCCCTCATGCACCTTCCTCCTTCACCTAAAAATTCTAATGTTTGAGGCCATTTTACATGCACGTTGGGAGATCCCTCCCCTCTTATTTTCCTAGGTGGCTCTCCACTAGATCTTGCGTGTTTCAATTATAGTTAGTTTCATTGGGATTATCTATATGATTATATCACTCTTCTACCCTTCTTTAATATTTTATTATTCAATCTATTTCTATTAAACTGTTAATAAATTTTATTTCCTATTTTCAGGGTGTTTTTCTGGTTCTTCGATTTCTTCTGTTTCATCTCAAATCAAATGTTGATATCTGAAGAGTGGGTATATTTGAGGTTAAGGTATGTGGTCAATTATATTTTAACATAAATTATTTTTTTTCATATTGTATCTATGTTTTTGTAGTCGTATTGTCTCAACAGTCTCTTGACCTAACAATTATATTAAATTTTTAGTTATCCCTTGAGACCTTAAATACCTTCCTTGGACTTAGTAAAACATGATGGCTTATGTTGAACCTCTTTTTATTTTATTAAAATGGTAGAACTGGTTTGTACCTTTTATATTTAATATAAAATAGATGATTTTATACTTTTGCATGTAATAAAATGATTTATTCTGGATTTATGTTTCCGTGGTTGACCCATAGGAAAATGAAAGGATTTAAGGGTATTTAATATATTTAAGGGGATCATAACTGATCTAAATGGTAGGTGTGACCTAAAGTGTTAATGTGGTATTCATGTGAATTGACTAAAGTGATGAATTTGGGATTTTAAATTTATTTTATGTGTAAATATTATAATTATTACTTTTGGATATTATTGGATATATATGAGATAATTGTAATGCCTTGGGATATCCCTTAGATTCATTATAATATGCATCAGTAGGGAATGTCATGAATGAGACTTATATTCCATTAAGGGATTCATGTGAATGTCAAGAGTGAAGATATATTTGGATTCAATTAAGTCTAATTCTATATAATTCCGTGAGTGTGCCAGTGGATTATAATTAAATTCATTATCCCAAATTCCATGGGGTTTCTCTGCCTTGGATTTGGGTAATGTCTTTATTTTATGAATACCATAGATTAAATCCATGGATTATAAAGGAAATACCTTTTTGAATTTCATGATATGAGCTCTCCAAATTCATATTGATTATTTTCTATATGTAATAACTCAGGTGCGAGCCACATATTCCAATTGAGCAGTGTTGTTGTATTTTAGGGGAGGTCCCTTGAGTTTAGACTATATATGTTATTTATCTTGAAAACGAATGGGAGGGAATTCCCATATAAACAATGTGGATTCCTCTTGGGTAATTTGACTATGGATTCCTTGTAAGTGTACCTTAGAAACATATCATGATATGATTCTTCTACCAAGATCAGAGTGTCTAGTGATAGCCAAATAATGTGGTATTGGCCCAAGTTTTTCTCTTGAGACATGAGGCTTAGTGTGGTTTGGTTTATTTATGTAGCTTAGTACTATTAATATTTTATTAATTTATTACAAACCCTTATTATTTATTCTCATATACTATATTTTCATTTGATTATATTATTAGTGTAATAGTAAATTATACTCACACCCTTCTTGTTCCACCGTGGCACTTAGGTACTCGAGTAGATTCACCTTGTTCATAGGAAAAAAGGTTCCGGGATAGTTATAATTTGATGATTGTATATATGATTTGGATAGAGTTGGGAGATGGGATCTAAGATAGATCTTTAGACTTAGAGGTTAAGTGTTATCTTGTGGTGTTTTCCTTTTTAATTACTTATGGGATATAGTGCTTGATTATTATATACTTCCCTGCCAATTATATATGTTACATCATTGTGAGATAGTAAATGATATGATTTCTGTATTTTATCAACTGTCATATGTTATCTAGATATGATCCTTTTATATGGTTTTGTATCCGTTTTATTATTTATTATTATGTTTTATGATTTAGTAATGAGGTTATAGTCCCCCCTTGGTAACCTCATAAGTCCTTACTACTATTCAGAAGTCTCCAGTGTATGGAGAGGCACACTTGAGGCCATTTGATACACTAGATTAGATCACCAATTTAGTGTCATCTGGGTTAGGGAATTATAAAAAGTTATTAGAGTGATTTTTATTTGTATTTCTATTCTTCTATGGTATAAAAGTGAATATGATGTTTTAGGAGCATGGTAACGAACTCGTACATGGGTGTTTCAGCCCCACGTGTAGGGGAACCCCCATATTATTAGGGATTGTAATTTTTTTTACTGCATTTTCATTATTACAGTTGATTGATTTCCACATTAAGTGGTACACTTGGGTATGATGTTATTGATTGAAGGGTTTTTTAACTCTTGGAAAGGTATGGTAATAGAAGTTGTGTGTGTTTATACATCATCATGGGAACATAAGATTTATATGTCATCCAGATGTTTCTTTTTATTGATAGTTTCATATTAGTTTTTTATGTCATGTTTATTTATTGTCTACGGCTTATGAATGCTAGTGATTTATTTCTACATATTGATTTGAAATTATTGAGAGGTATTATTCAATAAAAGTGTTTGTATCCATTTATATGGGGTTTCTCACATATAAGTGTATGGTGGAATTCTTCTTGTACAACTCCTTGAGTAACCTGTATACATATTATTAAGAAGTAAATGGATATTAAATTAATGGATTTGGTTAAATAAGGTGCCAGTAAATATCTTATAAATTTTTTCCCTCTATAACTTGTGAATGGTATATTATCTAATCAAAAAAATTCTGATGTCTAAATGAATAATTAACTTTTAATGCATGGAGTTTGGATAAAATGAATAGAATTTAAATGGAAATTATGTTATGTGGATTCTTGGGTTTTGATTTATATTGGTGTTAGTTAAATGGGTTTTTAGTCACAACATAAAGAGTGTTTCCCTCTATGACTTGTGATTAACCCTTCATATATTGGAATCTAGGTAACAAGCTTTGAAAATTATGGAGAACTAAAATGTGGATGATACATGATATCTAGATATATTAAATTTTTTCTTTATTAAATAAATTCTCATAAAGAAAATGGGGGTTCAAAACCCATGGGGCGCAGGTACTGTAGCAGTACTGTAGTGGTACTGTAGCAGTGGTGGTATTGTTCATCAGCGGGTACTGTAGCCGCGGCAGGGCACTGGAGCGGCGGCGATACTGTGCGGTACTGTAGCAGTAGGTTACTATTCACAGAATGTGAATTGGACTTAGAATTTGGGCCTACGGGCTATGTAATGGGCTACAATCCCACTGGGCTTTCAGGCTATGTAATGGGTTTCCCTCTACCCATTTAAAAGAGGTCTTTGCTTTGATTTAATAATAAAATTGAGGCCTTGGCCCCATCCTTTAAAAAAAATTAAGAAACCAATAAGGTTTTTTCCCTCATAACTTATGAATGGAATCTTATTTGACTAAGCTTGGGTACTTAAGAAGTGTAACCCTATGAAATGATGAGGAAATTTAAACCCTTAACAATGATATTTTTTGGACCAAATTATTATATAGCGATTAAGGAGTGCATGTATAGTTACTATGTGTATTAGTTGTTGACCATGGTTATGGGGAGGTTAGGATAGAGAGTGAGCCAGGTTGTGACACCTTTATGGTTTCTAGGTTTTTTTTGTGAGACCCTTGACTCTGGAGGTATGTTTTGTCATTTTAGGAACTATATAACCTTGTGGAATGTCTGAGAACATTTCCTGAGAGAATTTTTTTGGTATTAATAGTGCTTGGTCTAGGTGGTAAGGACCTAGTGACCCTTATATGTGACATTTGTTCTTAGTGATTTGATGCCTAGTGATTTGTGAGGGTGATCTGCAAAGGGTGTTAAACCTTTCTATTATCATGTTAGATGCTTAGAGCTTGGAAATAATCTTGAGATCCTAAAATTGATATATAAGAGGTGATTTCAAGTGTGTGGTTTTTATGATTTTAGTTCCTTGGGTTTTGTGCGAAATATCATTTAGTGTGTTAGCGCCATTATCTCTAAGGATGTTTTTTTGGAAGGTAGGATCATTGGGATGCCTAGTCAGTTATCTTTTGGTTGAGTTCAATGATGTAGTCATCATTGTAACTAAATGATAATATTTGTGTTTTTTGAAGTTCATTGAAGCACTCTAGGTTGGAACTAAGGAACTTGGTGTTCCTATAGGGTTTTAGTTTATTCATAGTGATTCCATGAGAATTTCTAATAAGGGTTTGGTGAAAGTGCATGAGTTACCTTTACTTTTTTGGTTTAGGAAACCATGTGTGTTATCACTCATGTTGTATATATTTTATGTGAGGGTGGTATTAGTTTGATTCATGGAACTATAATTTTTTATGTGTTTTTTTGTGTGGTGCTTAAGTTTTGATGCTCAATTCTAGAAAGACACTAGGGTGACAAGTGGTTGTTGGGTTTAGTTTTGTCTTGGTCTAGTGATTTACTTGGTGTGTGAATAGGTCCCCTCATTATATAACTTTAGGGATTATGAGTTTTGTGTTATTACTGGAGGTTTGGAAACATATGACCCCCAGTTTTATGATAAAATTGATATAGAAAGTTCTTATTTGAGGGGAATTGTGTTGTTAAAGTGATGTGAGCAAATGGATCAAGAGTGAACACCAATTGTTTTTCCTCAAGATTAGTGGTTCAAATTATTTATAATCAACTTTTATTGGTTGGGTTTGATTAATCAATCCATGTGAGGGCCTATGGTAAATTTTTCATGTTTAGGATAATCTTTAATTATGTGATGGTTGTGGTGTCATGATGACCATGGTTTACCGAAAACTTTGTGGAGATTCATAGAATCATACCAGTTCATATTGGATGTTCATCTCAAATTGTGGTGGCCAAGGAATTACTGATGCATTCAGGCATGGTTGTCGAGACTTTGATGTGAATGTGTCTTGAAGGAACTAGGAAACATGTTTTTTTGTTAATCATGAGGAGTTTTTCCATGGACGATTTAAGTAAAGAATTATTTTTGGGAGTGCACCGTAGGCTATTTGGGGGGTATGAACCTCATTTTTAATGAGATTTTAGTGGATAATATGGATGATGTTCTTATAAGATAGAGATGATTAGGGGTTGATGTATCATGTTTGGTGTTCTGGTTGAGTGGGTTATATATTTTTAACCATTGTGTTTGGTGATAGATGGTACATGGGTCCTAGAAATCATGAGTCTTTTCCTTATAAGAAAATAAGGACACTCCTTATCTAGTAGTGTCAAATTGATCATCGGAAGTCCAACCCTTGTGTTAGGTTATTATTGATGTGGTTAAACTGGTCATTGGGATGGTGGATCCGAATTAATAGGATCCCCTGGAATATTCTAAAATTAAATTATGGTGTGTTATTGGAGGATTTTTTTATTATGTGTGTTGGATAAATAAATTCAAAAGGTGAACTAAGGGTAACTCTGATCGATGGTTCGTTGATGCTCGGGTGGGGCATGATAATAAGCTTTTTTTGGAATTTTTAACTATGAATTTTATCTAAATGTTGGGTTTTGAATTCATTATGTTTGTTTTGGGAGGTTTTAGAATGTGTCTAGTGTAAAAGACATCATGAATTGGGACTTGGGTTATGCATCAGCAGGTATATATGAGTGTTTTAAATAGTTAGGTAATGATGATACATCTATTTTCTTTATTTTTAAATGAACATGGAGGGTTCTATATGATGGGTTGGTTGAGTATAGAACTGTGATTCTAGGGAAAACCAACATTTATGTACCTTGTGGATTGGAATAGTGAAACCCAATGGTTTGGTTTGAGTTTCAGAACAAAGTGTTATAATACCCATTTGACTGGTGTTCTATTAGATATTTGTGTGTTTTGTGTTAGAACCTACATATTGGGTGGTTTTCCTAAGATCCTAAAGTTTTTCATGGGAAACCACTATATTGGTAATACTGAAGTAAGGTCCAGGTTGGTGGATCGATCAAGTAACATGAGAAAGGATTTGGAACACTGATGATTGGTGATAAGGATTTATATTGGTGGGGAGTATGCCCTGGTCTGGTTGAATAGGAAGTTATCTTTTTAAGTAGTTCTATATTAATGTCAGGAATGACATATTGATAAACCTGGTAGTAAGGGTACATTTTGAGGTTAACTCCTAGGTGATCATGTTGATTTCCATGTTTTTGTTGGAATTAGTTGGTTCAAGGTAGGTGACCAATATTTTGTAATGAAGTTCAGGTGTTTAAATTTATGTATTGGGAGGTGAGATGTTTGGGTGACTTGGTCTGTGAGACTTTGGTGTTTTGAGGTGGTGGTCCAATATCAGTTTTGAGGTGAGGCATCATACGATGGATAATCTACGTAGGGAGACCATTCTTTTGGATGTGATTTAGTGTGAGAGTGGTCTGGTGAAAACCGGTGACATTAAACCAGGTGATGTGATGTTAGTAAATCAAGATTTGAGGATTTCATCATTATTAGAACATAGTTTCTAGTTGAGTTCTTGATCTGTACTATAGGGTACGGGCCAATGGGATTTTATATAGTAGACTCATTTGATGCAGTTTTGTTGTGGCCTTAACCGATGGAATGTGTGTGTTTGGTTCATGGTTTGAGGATCATAAAGTCTCAAGAGTGCATATTAGGGATGATCTGTCATATAGTGGGGATATTATAAAACCCCATAATCTATGTGGTACTCAGTTTTGAGAAACTTTTGAGTTTTTCTTTTGGTGTAGGGTTCAGTTTTTCTATTGGAATTTGGATTCAAATTTTGAGGGTGGGAACCCCTCAAAATAGCCCTTTTCGACTATTTTTTAGTGCTTTGATATTTTTATGGGTATTGGGTGTCATCAAGAGGAGTGGGACGTGGTAATTCCATACATCCAATGTGATGTATTGCCTTTGGCTAACCAGTGGCCTTCTGGTAGGGCAGGGGCCTCCACCTATTCTCACTAGCTTGCTGGTGATCCCAACACTATCCAACCAATGAATACCTGGTTCCCTTTTTAAAAGTGATTATAAAGGGAAATTTAACCCATTTTCCCCCTTTCATTCTTCACTTTAAAATGGAAATGTTTTGGGTTATTCTATAGGTTCATAGGTAGATCCCTCCCCTATCATTATCAAGGGTGGTTCTCCCCTAGATCTTAGTTGTTTTTTCTTCCATCCATTATGTTAAAATGATATTAGTGAGTCTAACACTCTTCTAGCCATCATTCTTGTTTTCTCATGTCGTATAAATCTCTCATGCTAATTATATTGGTTACTCTCTATTTTATGAGAATTTATCTAGTTCATCAATTTATTCCATTTTATTTTGAATCAAATGTTAATATCAAATGAGTGGGCCTCTCTAAGACTAAGGAAGGTGGAATATTTAATTTTCCCTTAAATTATTTGTTTTGTATTTTATCTTGGGTTGTGTAATCACAGCAACTCATCCATTGATCGAAATAATAATTAGATTAAATTTTTTGTTTTCCCTTAGGCCATAGATAC